>CACRXP010001473.1:43257-66577 GCA_902702965.1 Spirometra erinaceieuropaei | reverse complement strand
GAACTGTCATATCAGACTACACGTTGGAAGAACAGTACAATATCGACCCCACGGCCTCATTCCATGCCGTGTGCCCGGTCTGTTCATTGAGCCACAACAAGTCAGGGAGCTTGGAAAAGATGGCCCGTGTGCCAACTGGCAAGGCATTCACTTTTGCTTCTCGCAAACGAGGCATGTGCGAGCTAATCCTTCAAGCTAAACGAACCAGTCACACCTCGGACACTTGTCTGACACCAGGTTTGGTTAGAATTCCATATTTAGGGTACAGATCACTTGAATGCTGGGGAACAGAGGTGGAAGAGCCACGGTTCCACGGGCCCTAGGGGCTGCCTGTGAGACAAACGCAGGTCTACCCAATGTACTGCAACCAGTATAGGCCGAACTATGCAGGCATATTACCAGAAATCCCGTAACATCTGAGCGAAACTGCAACCTTAAGCTTTAATTATTTGAAATAAATGGTGTTAAGCCTACTTTTGCGGACAAAAAGGTACGCAGTCAACTCAGCTCGAATCTGATCCGCGCAAATTGGGGCCCCCCAAAAGGTCGGTTCAGTGGGCTGTCATCGCAACTTAAACAACCTCTATCATGCAAGTTTTCGTCTGGCAATACAGTTTCTCCTCTAAAATAAGTTTTACGACCCGTAATGCCACCGAAAGCCAGTTTTCACAAGAATAAATGAAACTGCCGTGCTGCGATATCCTATCGAATTTCGAAACTCACGAAAAGTTGTCCAGTAAAACAAGCATGGATTTTAAGTTCACCACGAGATCAAAGCTTGAACCCATGAAGAGACGACCGGAGTGCGGATTTCAGCGAAAAGCGTGCGAGATCAGGTTGGAGTTAACAAAAAAGTGTAAGTAAACATGCCCTCGAATCGGCATGATTTCCCAGCCCGTCTGAAAGTGTAACATTCAAGACTGAATACAAAATGAGCGAGTGAAGCTTGACGGACGCCGATTCCGCATGGAGGCGGGGCTCATTATACAGTGGCACTAGGGGCCAGAAAAGAAAAAACCGGAAGCAACCCGGAAATCGGTCTGTCAAAGCGACACAGCGATGTGGGAATCGGGTAGGCGTGTACAAGCATTTAAGAAGTGGTTCCTAGAAAAAAACCTCGCCGCAACCCCCCACCCCCCCACTCTAGAGACAGTGAACTCCGAGACAAAAGTAGCAATTCAAAGTGCTGGCTTTTTGACCAGAAAAACGAACGTCGGTACGAGCGCACTTTTCTCTTCCCTCACTCCCCCCCTCGCCTGTGCCCCCAAATGTGATTGCAAAGGACAAGCAGATTGGATTAGTCAGAGACGGCAAGCGGAAATACAATTAACACGCGTGTGAGGGTGGGTGGGGGGGTGGGCTTGCTTACCAGACAAGGAATACTCCCCTGATCGCGACTCGCTAGCACGAACAAGGAAGGATCCTTGGTCGTTTCCATGCATGAGAAGGCACTGTTCAGCCTGCAGCCTGCGCATATCGCCAAAGTACCACCTGTAAGAAGGATGGGGGGAGATGGAGAGTCGTAAGGCAAATCACATAAGTCTTGTGTGTTAAGGCAGAACACTTTTCGGCAGCAGGATTAAAGTCGAGAATGAAAGGCAAGAAAAATAACTATGACTGCAAAAGGACGGTCCTCAAAAACAATTGAGCGCGAAGGGCAGCCTACCTCTACTACAATCAATACTACTAGTAGTAGTAGTAGTAGTAGTAGTAGTAGTAGTAGTAGTAGTAGTAGTAGTATGGACAATACTTTTGCCGCTGCTGTTGTCGATTATGTTCCTTTGACTATTGAGTCCTTTAAAACTTGGCATATGATTTGGTCATAAAAAGTGTCGAAATGTTACTACCGGCAAAGACAAGGGAGACTGGAATAACCATTTCTGGCCTATTGGCCGTCGTCAGCCAGTCATACCCAACCCCGAAGTGTGGAACACTCAAGGCTCGAACTCGCAACCTGTAAGTTAGAAGCCCACGCCTCTAATCACTGGGTCACGAGGCCGTTGCTCAGCCCTCACCGATCGTTATTACAGAACTCACTCATTCCGTATTGCATTACGGGCTCTCTCTCGAGCCCAACCAGCAGCTGCACAGCGGCGCATGATATAGGCAGTATGCTATTAACGACAAAGACAAGGGAGACTGTAATGGCCATTTCTGGCTTATTAGTCATCGTCAGACAGTTAGCCGGAACGATCGGGGGAGGTGGAGAGTGGTCAGACAAATCACATAAGTCTTGTGTTGGGGCAAATAAACCTTACGGCAGCAGGGTTAAGGTCTCCCAGCGAAAGACAATCAAAACAACTACGATCGCAAAAGGACGGTTCTGAAAAACAGTTGAGCACGATGGGCAGCCTCCCTCTACTACAGTCACTACTAACAGTAGTAGTATAGTCAATGCTGTTGCTGCTGCTGTTGATGATTACGATTATGTTCTTTTGACTATTTAGTCCTCTTAAGCTTGGTATATGATTTGTTCATAGATAATTCTCGAAATATTACTATGTACCCGTGTCGAAAATGAGTGTGCTGTAATTGTTTAATCCACTTCGGTAGGAGCTCGAAGAGGCAGCCATTGCTGAACTGGAGGATAATGTAACTGCTCGAAGTGGGTGAACTAGACTGCCAGCAGGCAAAGCTGAATAACCGTACTGAAACCAACATACAGAAACTTTGAAACAATCTGCTTGCTGAAGGTGGTTGTATGGGGCAGCAGTGACCCAAAGCCGCCGAGACCCTGTCAAAAACACGAGAGTTTCCAGCCTGTCGAGAAGAATTTAAGGCAGAAAAATGTTTTTTCGCCCTTTGCGGATCTGGCTAGGGTTGATGTCAGGCGTAGCTCTAGAAACTGCATAAGGTAGGAGCACGAGAGGCTCATTGCTAGTTGTCTGCACGCATCCATCCTTTTCAATAATTCATTTTTATGTATGGTAAGCAAAGTAGCTCATTGACCGGAACTCCAGAATGACACTTTGGTCAGAAAAGATTGCTTAGGCGTGTCTGTGATATTTATTATCGTACAGCGAAATCCCAAGATATTTCAGCGACGCCAGACCGCCGACCTTTGAATTCCCTTCTTTTAGGTTGCCTAAAATGTTCTCATTTGCTAAAAAGATGACAAGCTAAGTAGCATGAATTTCGGCCACTGATTTTCGATAATTTTATAAAGCTGAATATATCTGAAAAGTCGATTTGGTAAACAGGTTTTTTTTCGCTAACTCGTCGTCAGGACAATACAGTTAAATATAAGTTAATAATTATGATAAATTCACAGGGTTAATAAGTGACTCAAGGGCTATTATTTCATAGAAAACATGAAAAAAACACGCATTCCTCTGCTCGTAGAACGAATCATCAGGCAGAAAAAGGAGTTCCAGGGGCGCGAAATGTCTGTTTAAATAACCCCACACCTGTGCGTTTATTGATCCTCCTTCTGAAGTATACAACGGGGTCCATGCTCACTGCAAACCTTCATGATCACTACATAATACTCTCTCTATAACATAGCGGAATGTATGATTTTCCCTAAATGTAGCGCGTGCAACAGGAGATCGGAAACAGAATTATTCGCGGGACGAATGACTTTTAAAACCGAAAGACACACTTTCTTCAAGTCTAAAACTCGAAGACGTACTTTTCTACAGAATGTGCACAAGAAAGGATATGCTTCACGTTGTCTACAAAATGCACTTTTTCATATCAATGAACGAATTCGATGCTACTTAAGTAGTCATTTTAGCGAGCGTGGTCTACAGGTAGCTTGAAGGATGCGCATTAAAGCTGCGATATCCAGACGTGACTGAAGCCTCTTGGGATTGTGTTGCATGGTAATCGATATTACAACCCCGCCGATGTATTGCCTCCTAACCGAAACCATATATCAGAATGTTTCATGTCATGTTTCATGAGATACTTGACCTAACCTAGGGTGTTTTCGTGGCATGCTGGCTCTTTGTAGAATAAATAGAATTGTATGCAACATACCTTTATCATGCTTTTCGATGCTTACACAAAATTATTCCTTTTTAAGAAAAAAAAGACACAATGAGCTTCCTTACGGTTGTTTCTTAACTAACGCCTCAACTAATGCGGAATTTGTAAAGCATGAAGGAAAAAGAGGGGGTTTCAAATTATTGCAGGCTTCTGAGCACAGCTTACAGGGGGTGTCAATTGTAATCTGTAAAATCTGACATTTCCGGCCATGGCAACGAGTGAATGCTACGGGAAGTGCTCTCAGGCAGCATGCAGTAAACGGACTGAAAAATTCATGGTTTATTTTAGTTTTCGAAGAATAAAATCCCCCCTGCCGGCTTCAAATGCCAAATATGAAACACAAATGGCCTTCGGTAAGAGGAATAGAAGAGTCTTTTGTCCTTTATAGTGCGCTGAGTATGCCGGGTTAGATTGTCATAGATTTCAAATCTCGTTTCAGAGGCGGGCAGTCGGTCATCAGCAAACGGAGTAGTGTTTTTGCCTTCCTCGTACTAAAGCTCTTCCAAAAATAACGCTTAACAGACGCAAACCGTGTGGTCGCACTAATACTTCAAGAAGGCTGGAAAAATGTAGAGGGAGCGACAGGGAGAAACGAATGTCTGTGCACGTACTGGGGGTTAGTTCGGCAAAGGGAACACAGTTACTGCGACGAAACCTCAAAGGCGGCATGCTAGAAAATATCCGGAGAACGCCATCAGAAACCCAAAGAACGTACTCGGTGTAGGCGTATCTTCAACACGGTCTTCGTGTGAACGAAACTAGGGCAGGATATTACCGAACAGAAAACAGAAACGGCGGGGATCGCTAACTTCCGCAGCATTCACTCGATGCAAGTACAACCGACGTCGCCAAAGATCCAGATCAGCGCTTTCACAATTATTCACAGAAAATACTTGGTCAGACAGTAGCCTGGCACCTGGAATCTAAACTTTAAAATTTTTGCAGCAAATAACGCGCAGCTGGCGTTGCAAATAGGAGAATCTATGCATGTAAGCATTCGGATCCGAAAACCATCTCTTATGCTTAAAATGGATGGCGTTTGTCTGCCGTTACCGGGACTCGAACAGGGATGCGGGAACTGAGGGATCAGTTACGAAAGCTGGCGTGTTCATGGGAAAACTAGAGAAAACCCAGCTCTGTTTAATTACTAAGGATCTTTATTCCTATGCTCGACATTTTTATGCCATTTTCGCAATAGTGGATGAAAAGCTTGATTTGAACACTCCTGCATTTAAGTGAATCAGGCTCACCCAACACTAACCTTCACTTGGAAATAGAGAACGGAGAGTGCCTCCTCTTTCTGGGCGCCCTACTTAATCGAATGCCGGATGGACCTATTAGTAGCAGTGCATTTCACAAGAAAAGATGGACAGGGCAATACAGGAATCTCTACATTTTTTCCCGCTAAGCCAGAAATGAAGCTTGGTCCGCTGCCTCACCAACCGAGCTAGCAGAATATGCACTCCGGACACGCTTGAGAATGAACTCGCCATTATACTCTGAGAGAAAGCGGCTATCCCGAAAAGTTTATTGACAAAAATATGGAAGAACGCCCCCCCCCACACACACACTGCCATTTTAACGGTATCCGGCGAGTTCACTTCTATATCGTCCCCTAAATGCTGCTATCGCTTGCACATACCCGGACGCTAAGATAAGACTAGTTTTTTACAAGCACTCCGCCTCGTCGCCTTAAAGACAAGGATAGACTGCCTTTTCAGGCCTCTTCAATGTGCATCTACACCCTAACTTGATGCTGTGGGTCGGGTTATACTGGTCAAGCAACTAAGCGTCCACCCATGCGGATGAGAGAGCACTATCCGGTAAGACCGCAGTTGGCAGCCAGACATTATACGTTGATACTGTCGACGTACTTGTTATCAGTATGTGTGC
The DNA here is from genome assembly GCA_902702965.1 of Spirometra erinaceieuropaei. NCBI lineage: Eukaryota > Metazoa > Platyhelminthes > Cestoda > Diphyllobothriidea > Diphyllobothriidae > Spirometra > Spirometra erinaceieuropaei. Next base: position 60,694 of record CACRXP010001473.1, on the reverse strand, counting down.
TTACCTTGTCTAGAGAACTTTTTATCAGTAGGTGTGCTTTTACTGATTTAGACAGGTCGCCCGTTCCGGTCAGGCTGTTGGGTTTAGTGAGAGTTAGGGTTAGTTGTAGGTTAAATTTTGGGATAAGGGTTTGAGTTTTAGGTTCAGGTTTCAATGTTAGGGTTTAGGTTCCCGTTAGGGTTACGGTTAGGGTTAAGGTCAGGGTAAGGGCTAAGGTTAGGATCAAGGTTAGGGGTAGGATTATGGCTAGGTCTTGGGTTAGCGTTGCGTTTTAGGATTTTGGTTACGTTTCGTTTTGAGGCTTCGGTTTAGGCCTTAGCGTTGCGGTCAGGGTTGAATTTTAGTGTTAAGCATAGGGTTTAAATTTCTGCCATTATTTCACCTACTTATAACTTCCCAGCACTTTCCCTGGTAACTTTACTTTTACCCAGAACCTGCAGCATTTCTCTATCGACTCTTCCATTTACCCCACCCATATAACCCCCTTTCCCATCATTCCCGTACGACAGGGACCTGGCTGTCCGCCTCCCCATTCCTGGCTACCAACTGCGATCTAACCCACCATTCTGCCTGGCTAAAGCAAGGTGTGGAATAGACGTCAACCTAGCATTTCGAGTCATCTATAAAGTGCCGGCGAGCCACTCCAAGTTCCTGCGTCAGCCAATAACTGCGACGACAGGGACAGGGGCCATACGCTTAGCTGGCCTAACCTTGTGCTTGCATAAAGCGTTTGCACAAGTGCCAAGGCTCTCCTGGGCAAAGACAAACCCTGCATGTTTGTTCACATCCGCCGCTTCGCGTCACAGCGATGAAATAGGGACAGCTAATGGCCAGAAACCTTCCCATTCCCCCTCCCTAAGCCCCTGACGGAACTAGAATCTGACCCATGACAGCTGAACGCTCCTCCACCCTCTTCCCCATGCTGACTTTTATCGGTTATCATACTTTTGCTATTCTGCCCTCCATTATATTACCGAACACGCCTGATTATGAATAATCGAAAAGGTACGTTTGCTGGACTTGACTTCTTACAGCATTGCTTCTTTGTAAGGCGGCTTTTTAAGTCAGTTTATGTCAGTTTATTAAGGGAATGAGGCTTTCGCCCTTGAGCTCCCTATTCATATCGATGAACAGAAATAGAATCTATAATTACATTAGCATAGGCGGAATTTGAATCAGGCGCAGTCGTTAACCGTACGCATTAATCAGGTAAAAATATGATCCAGATAACGCTTCAAAGCTTGCAACCGCGCCGGCTAGCTCAGAAATCAGGCAATAAGTCAGTTGAATGGCTCCCCACGGACGCTGTTTTAACGGCTGCATTCAGAAACCCCAACTCTAGCCCTGAATACAGCAAGGCTGTTCCTGATATTATCTCCAGTCAGGCCAGGCTATGCTTTATCGACTGCCACTGCGAGATACGGTCGCTCATCGATGCTAGCCTTACCTTAAAGACTTGCCCAGACCCAGTGCCTACCCGGTTTGACGTCGGTTTTGGAGAGAAGTTGATTATGCTCCACTAATAGTGGGAGATCCGATATATGCGTTCCTTGGTTGTCATTTATTACTGGCATGGGGTGAAATTCTGTTCTGAAAAACACATTTAATGTTGCTAAAGGTTGTTTCCTACGCAGAGGAACATGATTCCTCTCGGTAGTGAAATAATATCTAGCTGCAGCAGGCATGTCGGAATGTCAAGTCGTGAATATCTTCTTATCTCCATAAGTGCGACAGTGAACCAGGAATCGGCTGACGGGCTTTGATTCCCCCGGGGGTATCTGAAATCCGGTTGACAATTACGTCTTCCTCCAATCTTATACTCGAAGGAATGGTATAATTCGGTTTTCAAAAACTTTTCCAATTCCCGAATAGTTTTGAAGCCGCTCTACCTTTACACTTGGATTCTGAGTTTCTAAACTACAAGTCGTATATTTTCCGCGTACGGAAAGCCACACATTCCTCTACGGTAATAAAGGGAGGCCATATAGGGTTCATAAAATTTAGCAGTGGATTTGATTCATACTGTTAACTTTACTAGCCACATTGGTAAATGCAGAGACTTGACGATTTATGATCGGCCATTTCATGGTATTTAAAAGTCCCACAATTATAAACTTTTTAAAACCCGAATTATGTTCCTTCTTCGAGTATAAAATTAGAGGAAGGCGTGATGTTCTACCGAATGCGCAAAAGAATGAATATTTTTATGCATGTTTCCCATGAAATATAATTGGACTTTTAGGGGCATCGAAAATCAATGAGAAACATTCACGCTACATAAGTAGGCGTTTTTTACAGAGTGCAGTTTGTGCATGCAGCCGGAAAGAATTTCATTCAAAAGCCGGCATCCTGAGGTAACTGAAATATTATAGAATTATGTTGCAGGCTGACTAGTTTTACAACCCTACTGAATTACTGTTTTCGAAACGAAAACGCATTTCGGGAATTCGGTTGACATTTCATGACTTAACCCATCTACTGTATGTTTGTTAACGGTCACTGGGTAATGCCTGGCACTAAGAAAGAAGATAATTAGATTCCCCCTTCTCTTTCTAATGAAGTAAGCATAGATCTCTTACGTCTATCCACTTTCGCGGTTTGCAGGCTATTGACACGGAGTTACAGTAAATGTCGGAAGGCATGAAGTATTTCCCTACATTTCGAAATGTAATTTCGGTCAGAAAAGATTGCCCGGATACAGCTATAATATTGGTTAATACGTAGCATAATTTCGAGATATCCCAGTCATACGAGGATGTTGGCTTTTGAATGTGAGTTATTTGGATCGCTTGCGGAAATAACACTTACTAAAAATGACTACTTAAGTAGCATAAATTAGTTTCTTGGAGATTTGATGCTTCGATATATCCACGCACAATTACTAGAAGGTAGGCAAAAACTTTCCTCCTCACGCGCTCTTGGGAGTAAATTACGCCTTTTTCAGGTTTTCGACCGGAGAAAAGAGTATTTTCCCGGTTCGAAAAATTTTCTTTTCGATACCCGAATGATTTTAACGTTATAAAAAGTTGCCCACTGTCAAGTTAGGAAACAATATACATTCATCGCCGCTATTCAGAAGGTGCCATTTAAGTCTCAATCAACATTGCAGTGGATGCAGACTACGTTATATGCTTTATAAAAAGTGTTGCTAAACAGACAGAAATGGTGCTATTTGAATGTACCATTCACGGTCGTAAAAAAACCTCTGGTTACAAGATTTGCTAGGCACAAACATACTCCTCCTTTAAAAGCTAAAAGAAAATAGGTGAAGAAAAGGAGACCTTTGTGCACGATTTCCAGAAAATCAATGGAAAATTCATACTAATTAAGTGGTCATTCTTAATGAGTGGGCTCTTTGATGGTGGCCGGAAAGACATGCAATCAAAGGTCGGCATCTTGGCCAGACCGAACTGCTTTGAGATTACACGGTACACTAATAAGTACTGCATCTGCAACTAAGTAATCTTTTCAGACCGAGATCAAATTTCAGAATTACCGTTAATATTTAATGAGTTCCGTTTCTTTCTAGAGCTCTTACTACATGGTGCTGACTCCAGTCTTATGTCCTCCTTAGGTGGTCCTTTCAACGTCCTCGCTTGTCTTCTGAGAATTCCAGCTGTATAATCTTTTTCAGAAACCTCTCTGAAGTATACCACAATTCTTTCAATTTTATCGTACTATGTTGATTTCTGGCCATTTATGTGGTGTAAAATAATATTTTAACACAAACCTTCGTCCCGGGCACACCCTACCGTCTAACCTCTATACTCAGTGGTCATTCGAAATTAGGACATTTCTAAACAACTGTCGTTTTCACATTTAAAGGACACTTAATCTACAGGGCCGATGCGTCTCACACGGATTAATACAGACGTTTCTGAAGATGCGTATATGTATGTGACTCGCCGGCTTAAACTTAACGAGGGGGGGGGGAGAGGCAAAACTTGGATATAATCATTCTCCCCCATACGAAAATCGATTTCAACACGTCTGTCGCCTACATTCGTTGGCAAGACGTCTGTACTTAGTCATCGGCCTCGGAAATGATACTTTGGACAGCATGGTCAGTGTATTTAGTTCCCTAGACTACAGTTGTTCAGCCGACGTGTGGCTATCTACTCAAAAAATGATACGTTTGGAAACATGCGCATCTTGCTCATTTGCATCTTGGCAATTTCACATGATAACACAATGGGGATTAAATTTAATTGATATGGTACAAAATTTAGTCGCATTGACGCATGATTATACGGGCAAGGTCTGACACAAAAACGATGCGGAACTTTTCAGGAAATGAGCGCTTTAGAAATATGCGCGCCGGTATTGAGAGTTATGTTTGCTCGTGCCGTTCTCGCAAGCATTGTGAACAGCAATGAACGATGGCATTTAAGTGGTTTTGGGTTTTCGCGTCCACAGTGAAGTCTGCGGGCTGATTTCACGCAGTTGGGGGAGGGGGGGGGTTATATTTCAGTCTACTTCTTACGGGTTTCCGTAAAACGGCTTTTCTGCTCTCTCACGTCGCGTGACAATAACCTGTTCGGCATCGCCCCTTGGCAGTTGATCAGGGACTTTCAACAGCGGTTTTCTGAATACTGCTCTCAAGGATGATCAGCTTATTGAGGTTGTTTTACGAACCAACGGTAGTTTCAAGCAGACGTCCGGCAGAGTCACGTGAACTAAACGACCAGTCAGCACCCCCTCCCACTCGGTGGTAAGGGAGGATCAAGATCCCAGTTACTAAGAGAATACTGTTTACTTGCAGAGTTGAGATACAATGCTACTACCTGCAGGGGAGGGAAGTTGCATCAAAAGCGGATGAGGCGCACATGTGGACCGAACCGGTCGCACATAAAAATTGGCCCAACTAAACGGCAGTCAAAGGCAGTCTGTGGGGCATCTAATTGGTCGACGAAACACGTGAAATTTAAGTCGCCTTCACCCACGCCAACCGGAACTTCCCTTGTCTCAAGCGAGGAGAGTAGTTTGAGTGCGGCAGGGTTTTAGACTTCTGTAGACGCTAAGGCGAGGTGTAAGACCAACAGCGCAGTGACCTGAGATTAACGTGAAAACTGTCCTCTCGGTCTCCGAACACGAAAGGGCTTAGGCCACTGCACGCAGACTCTTGGAGGAGTTTAGCTCACGCTAGCAAGCAAGTCACCAAACCCACTAACCAAGCTTCATCACTAATCCTAGGACGACTGCCCCAATGGCCGGGCTGGCCTCGGTAGTCAACCCGGGTAAAGGGGAGTGCAACAAGGCAGGTGCAGAATCTTTTACCTTAAAACCAAAGGACTTCTAAAGGCCCAAGCGGAAGAAATCAATTAAGAAGAAACTTCGCAATGAAAACGCTACAAGTATATTCGATGCCGGGATATTTCAGAAGACTTTGGCGTTTCAGACTACAGGGAAAGTGGTCTTCAAGTGAATGAACTTCTATTTGCACCTCGGCCATTGAAAGGCAGAAGAGTAGGAGTACGAGCAGAAGTTAAGCGGAGTCGGAGGGGTAGGAGCGGGAGTAGGTGAGGGGGGAGAAGGAGGGAGCCGTAGGAGGGGGAGAGGGAGGAGGGGGGGTGGGGAAGGAGAACAAGGACGAGAGGGAAGGGGAGGGCGAGGAGTAGGAGCAAGAGGAGGAGGAGGAGGGGGAGGAGAAGAAGAAATAAGAGAAGGGGGTAGAAGGATAAGAGGGATAAGGAAGGAGGAAGAAGACAAAGGGAAAAGAGGGCGACGCGGTTAGAAGCCAATAGGACAACCGGCGACCTTGACTGAGCCTCCCCCCCTATATTAGGCCTGACTCAAACGCGTGCTGGCCTATCAACAAATGTTGCCGGCAGAAGCAACGGACGATGGAATGGCCATATCTGGCTTACTTAACGCTGCAGGCCATATACATCTTCAACTACGTGGTGAGCTGGAAATTCACATTTCCGACCTGAAATCAGGATATGTCGGCGTACGCCACTCCCGATGTCGGTGGACTACACACTCCCGATCCCAAGCGAGATGACGCGAGCTCGCTAGTACACTGGTGCAAGCGCTATCCCGTGGTCAACTGAGACGGGGTTCAAATCTTGGGTGTGGAGCCGTTTGGCTGACATTAAATAAGCCAGAAATGGCGATTCAAGTGACCCTGTCTTTGTCGACAAACTCTTCTCAGTTATTGATTGCTAATGGCCAAGCGACTGCCCACTTGGGTTCTAGACCCCCAACTTCTAGACAAAGCGAAAAATGCTCATATGCCTTCCACAGTCCCGGGTAGGTAGTTCGGAAAGAAATAGACCGAGGGCTGAAACAGGGATCGGAGATGTCTCACTGCATGTAATGCTAGGGCATACCACAAAAGGGGTAAGATTTGGTTATGTAGCCCCACCTGGTGGACACAATACTGTTGGGGTTAGCGGTTAAAGTTAGGGGTTAGGGTTAGGGATTCGAGTTTGGGACTAGGATTGAAGATAAGGGCTAGAGTTACGATTAGGGGTTAGGAAAACTATTTCTCAGCCACTCAAAGTACAACCGCACATTCCCAATAGATTTCTTTTGCATAAATCTACTTGATCTCGTCGCCTGTGCGTTCCCCGACCCCAGCTGTAAAAGCCCCTATTACCACCGGTCCCGTGTTTCAGGTGGCTGGGGTTTGTTTACTTCAGGTGCGGCTACATAACCACATCTGATCCATAAAAGAACCGCATTTGCTAAAAACAACCCGGAAGAACTCGATTTGTTCTGTCACCCCAGTCGATGGCGGAAAGGGGGGGGGGATGAACTCAAACGAGAGCAATCATGCTCTGAGAAAGACCCAAGTTTATATAATGTCATTCTGTGTTAACTACAAAACTGATCATCTGTCTGTTCTATAGTGCCGCGCTCCACATTAATTTGACGAAAGTGAATTAGAATTTGAATGAATCATGTGTTTGGCGACATTGCATAACGCACATATGCCGGAACCTGCACGCCTCACGTAAGATAAAAACATGTCCTTGGTGAATCCTGGCACATGCAGGGGTGACCAGGTCATGTATCGCTGTCTAGCTTTGTCATCCATTGAGTCTGAACTTGCCTCCGATCGTTCTGCCATTTTCTTGCCACTGGTGAAAGGTGAGGAGTGAGAATAGAGTTCGATAGGTGCAATGAAAGTCTACCCCACTGTGAACTAAGTTACTTGCCAGCAATCGTTCTGCGCCCACACAGTGGGATACGCGGTAGACGTCGTCGCCTATGACAGCCAAAGTGCAACGACACACACGACAGCCTGAATAGCTTGCTAGCCAATGAGCTGTGGGGATTTCAGAGCGAGATCTAGTCCGTAATGAGTTGATTCACTGCGCTTTCCGGCGCTTTTGTTGTCTATCCAGAAGCTCACTCTCCTAGCTTTCCTCCTCACGCCCTCTGCCTCCTGATTCTTCATTTTCAATCAGGTCCCTAAAATTGACAGCCGTACTTCAACAGTCAAAAGCTGCATGAACTCGTGTCTGAGGGGTTAAGTTGTCAATCCAACTTAGCACAAATTATCTCAGCACGTATCCAGGCAGACAGTCACTATGGTAAGTGCAGCAACCCTTCCCCTCCTTCTGGGTTTTATCATACCAAGTGGCTTTTCGAGGTTGCTGCCCTCGGCTACTGTCGTTCAGAAAGTGTGCGGAGGCCTCCTCGTATGCGTAGCCTCCATACCCCTACAGAGGCTGAAATTTGGAAATCTACTGAAAGGCTAGCAGAAAATTAACGGGACCGCGCAAATTCAGGGACTGAAACGGAGCAAAGACCTGCCGATCAGATGGATACGGCAAGGTGTGTGTGTGTGTGTGTTTATTCGATAATTGGAAGAATCGGGCTGCCACGGCTCCTCTTTAAAGTGACCTCTGGCACTCGCATGCATGTGAGATGTGTATGCGTGTGCCCTTTATGGATAGTGCTTCTCAATAGACGACTAACTGGCTACCCAGCCTTTGAAGGATGATGGCCCAGGCTAGTCACAGGGCCGCATGTCACTCTTCTGGACCCTAAGGATTGCGAGCGTCTGCCATGCCAGTACCAGCAAGCCATGGCTCTCGCAGCCTGGTGTGCGCCGGCAGTTCTCTGGCACCTGGTTCCCTGCCAGTAGATTCGCTTACGCCCCCACTGAGTATTCGGTTCGTATGCATGGTTGCCCAGTCATCCTCGTCTTTCGGACTCGATGCTGTGCTGCTGTTGGTTAAGATCTTGGTCAAGTGCTTGTTATGGACCAGGGGCAGTGATGGTACGCCTAGGTTCGGGTCCGGTCGGGCCAGCCACCTGCACCCCCCCCTCGCCTCCGATCCTTTTGACCATGTCATGACACCGGGTTCAGGTGGGGGAGGGGGGAGGAGAGAGTGAGTTAGATGCTGTGCAATTCTACCTTCAATATTAACTAATTCATGCCGTTCCTGATCTCGCCTTGTTGTGGAGCACACGGTGGACATCACCGGTCGTGACGGTCGAATTGTCGTCGGAAGAATAAGACACGATGCCTACGGAGAGAATCTCACTCGGGCACATTATCATAGACACCCCCAACTCCGATTGATGGACGCACAGAAAGTGCGGTATTTGAAATGCCACCACAAGTAGCATCTCCCCTATTCCATACGGACGGTAGTTTCAGGTGTAACGAATGTTGGCTCGGCTCAATTCCGAATCATTTATTGGTGCGATTTCATCATCATCATCATCATCATCATCATCATCATCATCATCATCATCATCATCATCATCATCAGCGCCGATTATTTGGATGAAATGGCATTCGGGAAAGTTGTCAATCGGACTTGGTGTTGCACAGAGACTTGAGGCAACTGACGGACGCCAAGTGCCGAGGCCTAAGAACCCATTGCTACGCCAGTTATTTGCAGTTAGACGCAAAGCAAATACGTCGGAGAAACGTGGGTTACTTAGCACGCGGATGTCGGAATAATCAGCAGTGGTGAGGAGGGATGTTGCTGGCTCTCAGGTCGCGGCCCGTTTGGTGGGACCCGACCACATCCTCGCTGATGCCGAGATTTTCGTGAAAAGCGACAACAGCGTAGGACGCGAGCTGCTTCGGTCCTGTTTCTCTGAGCCGCAGTCTATTAACGAAAGCTGTGACCTTCCCCCTTCATATTCAGTGTTGAGACCTCTCCTTGACAGAACAACTAGCCATTCAAGTAGCGCACGTGCAAATGTCGACTGCAGTTATGATCTCGACGAGCCCAAGTGTCGAATATTTATCACTCCAGATGATCAACGCTAGTGATGAAACCGCGATGGTTAACTAATGCGATATGGGCGATCAGGCCATCATCTCACCATGTCCGATCATCGGCGACTAATGTGTCCATCACCCCCTATTTGTGACTGCGTTTAATGATGACTTCGAGTTTTAATCCGGAACGCCCGGCAAATAAAATTCTTGTCCCAGCAGCTTCCTCTTCCCAACTGCTTCCGGAAACTTGTCTTCTCGCTTGAACTGCACCCTTGTCCGCTAAACCAGACTCACATAAGTCATTTTACACTTTCTACTCTCTCGCTCTCTCGCGAAGTCTGCGTATGAGGGACTTCAGCAGCCCAGGCTGCAACAAGTAGGATGCCTCACGGGCACTTTTATTTCTAGCTAAATTCCTCGTCCATTGCGTGACCAGCAATCAGTGCGTCCTTTAGAAGTGATAAGACCATTTTCGCAGCACGACTGCAGCCGCATTTCCAATTATCAAAGCCCGTGATGAAATTTCGGGAGGCGACTTCTTGGATGCGGGCGGTCGAGCACCACCAACGACCACCCGCAATGAACGCGGAGGCCATCAATGTTTGACATCTATGTGGTTTGAGGGCAAATGCTCTCCAGAACTAACCCCCCCCCCCACTTTCTGCGTCCAATGCCCCTACCTTCCGTTGTCGTCACCGATGAGAGTAAACTCGGCAAATCGGATGAATAAAATTCTTCTACCGACTGTCTCGTCGGACTGGAGTTTTGTATGTATCAACAGAGGTTAATTTTTTCACTAACCCAGCAAATAATACATTGCATGGTCATTCGTGAGTTCATTGTGGCTAGATAGCGGATTTTGCCTGACTGTACTGACAACGGTCCTCCCTCGGCTCCTAACATGACTTTCTGGCTGACCATCTCTTGGCCATGTGGGAATACAATTTGGCGGGAATACAGTGTCGCAACACTTAGAATTGTCTATTCCCCCACCAGCCTGTCTTACGGGCGGACTACTACAACTAATACTACTACTACTACTACTACTACTTCTACTACTACTACTACTACTACTACTACTACTACTATTTCTACTACTACTACTACTACTACTACTACTACTACTACCACCACCACCACTACCACTGCTACTACTACCACTACTACCGCTGTTACTACTAATACTACTACCACTGGCGGGAATACAGTGTCGCAACACTGAAGAAAACTTTTTCCCCCGTCTACCACCACTGATACGGCGAATACTACTAATAACCCTACTATTAGTACTACTACTACTACTTCTACTACCACCGCCACCACGGCTGCCAATGCTACTCTACCAACGCTTACAGTATGGGTAACTAACTGCAATAATACTAGCATCAGTAACGGAGTGTTGCGACACTGGTATCCAACCTACAATTTTACCCCTCTTTCCCTCGTTTTGTTGCTGGCTTCGAAAGCGGCGCCAACTGAAGCCATCTAAAAAAAGGAGCTGATGAGTTCGACGACCATGTCGAACCCTGCAGGTTGTTCTTGTAGGTAATGTTTTTCTTCCAATACAAGGCGTTACTGTGAGGCTGCTGATTGGGCTCGAGATAGAGAGCCCCAAAGCAAAACAGGACAAGTGAGTTCCGTAAAAACGATTTTTGACCGCCTCTCTATCAAACTTATCGATGTTTCGGAACACTAGTCGATTGTACCGACCTCCTCCTTGCCGGTGCGCCGAACGAAGTGTAGACTATCCTTCCAGACATGGTCTTAATTTTTCAGCTGAAAAAGGACTTGGCGAGTTCGGCGGCCATGCCGGCATGTGCAGTTTTTAAAAATGTCCACTGTCTGTGTTAAAAAGCGACCTGCTAAAAGTCCACAAAGAGGACTAAACGGAGATCCTGGTAGCAGAAACTGCGTCTTTCTCCCACCACACAGAACCGGTCTGAACCTGTTGCACTGACGGTCAGAAGGGAACCGAGTACACTCTGAGCATACGTGAACTCCTGGGTCAGCAGATGTAACCACCCATTCACAGGTGTGCCTAAATGGACTAAGCAAAAGTGCAGGGTCAGAATGACCTAACCCCCCCCCCCAAAGATCTCGCATATTAGGAAACCAGTCCTCGCCGCGTAAAGTTCGCCGTCGAGGTTCAGAGGAGGGGTGCGAAGGGCAGGTGCAACGGACAAGCTACCTTTTGAGTTCAGTACCGTACCAGTAGATGTGGGGACCCTACATTGCCACGTTTTGTTTTCCTGTAACTATGGCGTACGCTACCACCAAACAACTAAGGTCAGCATACTTTTAAACGCGTAATTCTCGGGGTAGATAGCTAAGCTTCGGCTGCGCCATTGCAGTCCAGTGGAAAGAATATGATGAACATGTAGTCAACAATCAAATGCAGACGAAAGTCAGCAACCATGTAGGTGGGGTGGTTATGATTTTGTCCTTCTGTGAGATATTCCATGGCAGAAGGAGGGGGCCGCAGTGAGAGGAGAGACAGAGAACTCGGGACTGTAAACTTTCACAGGAGGACTGGGTCAGGAAACTGACCGAATGTCATAACACAAAAGTGCCTTCGCCGCATTCGTAGCGGACTTTCAGGGTCACCTTGTCCAATTCGCCACGCCCCTTAGCACGAGACCGTCTATGACCTTCGCAATTAATTGGACGAGCATCTACAGCAAAACGCTAATCAGATTTGCTGAGAAGTGTTTACAATCAACGAGCCAATCCGTTAACACGCGGAGGTGCTAAGTAGAAACGACAAGTGTTTCAAATGTCTGTGAGAAGTTGGAAGGGAGGACATTAGCCAACTGGGACTGCGTAGAATAACCAAAGCAGATGAGATAATTCTCAGCCTAACTGAGACGTGAGCCGGACAGAAAAGCAGATTTGTGGATTTACCCGACGCGACTGAATATATCCCAGAATTGACTCTAGTGGGTTGTCCGCTCTGCTCGCGCTTAAATGCGCGCATCCTAAGAACACCGGCAATTCGGTTGGTGAATCATCACCAACGCGACGGTGCGTGTGTGTGTGTGTGTGTGTGTGTGATTTTGATTCACATGACGTCGGCTTTCCTACGCCGAGGCTGACACATATGTAATCGCGAGTAGGGGGATGAGGCGTGACGAGGCGGTATCAAGTGTCAGATACGTTACGTCGAGGTAGGAGGAAAAGGACGCGCGAAGTGGGGGAAAGTGTGTGTGCTCAGGTCTCTAGCAGATGAATTTGTCTGAGTGTGCGATTTTAGCACGGAGACCCCGAAACGCGCTTTGTTGACACTCGTGGACAAATAAAGGCGGTTGTGAGAGGACCTCTATCGTTGGAGGGTGCGTTCACCAATTTGGTTAAGGGACATGTTCGTTCCAATGTGCTTTTAGATTCAATTTAGAGCCCTCGAAGGCAATGGCCCATCAACTAGTGATGCATGCAGGGAAGGGGTACAGACAAAGACTAGGGAGGCTGAGACGGCCATTTCTGGGTCATCCAGGTAATTCAGGCGACGCCATCAGAAACTCCTCTATGAGAGTGGAAAATTTCTTCAACGCTGGCGAGAATGGGTGCTTGAGTACTAGGGGTGACCACTGCCGTGAAAAGCGTCGGAAAATGTCAATACACAATACAGAAATAGCCCTCTCCCACATAAGAGAATCTTGCTTCATCGGCGTTCAGAAAGTACCCACACATGTATATACTTCTAGATCCTCCTTCCATTTACAGCAGTGCATCGTTTGACCTTCTCACTACGAGGGCCATTTTACATGGATTGCTCCCTGGCAGGCAGAGAACTTTTCTGCCCGACATAACATCGTCGGCCTCGGAACGCGCATTTCGACCAGATATGCAACTGAACAGTATTTTCTGTCGCAAGCAGAACAAGTAGGCTCACAGTGGTTTCCTACTCGCAAACTCGCAGACGCGCTCGCAGTGATTCGTGAAAACTGCTCATTATCTGACTTACTTGGGTTAGATGGTAGTTGGTAGCCCTCCCGGTACCGAAAACTCCCAGCTACCTGTCTTACGGGACCGGTGGTACTAGGGACTATACGGGTGGGGCAAATGAGTGGAGGCGTAAATGGCGCTGGTAGTGTATGCCTGGAATTGACGTTCCTGCTAAAGTGAAAGCTTAATTTAAATCAGGTGAAAAATGCAAGAAGGGCATGGAAATGAACATGGTTAATTAGAACGGTATGCGGAATAAGTGCAGCCGTACCCCAGATTGGAAAGAATGGCAACTGAAGGTGAACAACCAATGGGAAAAAGGCAGTGTGTCTTAAGGCTATTCCGCTGTATGTGCGATAGTACTCAAACCGACAGAATGGACATGAGAACACGAGAATCAAGCAGCGGCACGCAGGACGGCATAACGCAAGCGGGGTAAGACTTTAATGCCAAGAATATGTTTGGGCGGAAGAGAAAATCCGCAAATAATAGTTTATGGCCACTGTGGCCGCACTTAGAATTAAAACTATGGCAGTAGTTGTGTGCTATTCGTGGGTGGAGAATCGGTAGACACCCTATCTGCGCGACGATTGTCCTTTTCGTACACGGTCACGCCGGACTCTGCAGAAGGTCTGGAGTAAAAAGACCCAAGGACGCAGGCAAACCGACAAAACGGAGACCCGCACCAATCCGCCTAGGATGCTAATGAGAAGCATGATGAATCATAATCCGCCTAGGATAAATCTTTCGCCCTTTACTAAAGCTTTACGTGTGGGGGCTGCAATAATATGAATCTATATAGGCATTTTTGCAGCGCCTAGTTCTGGGGGCGGTTAAAGTGAACAAGAAAGTCACCCTGACAGGGCTTCTGCGCGTGCACTCCCAGACATATTGAGAACGTAATCACAGCTACTGAAATCGTAGTGCCTTAAACTGGAAGTGCAGGAAAAGATCGTTAACTGGCAGGGCTACCAACTACCATCCCGCCCTTACTTGTTTCGAGTCGCCCGGTAATGACAACACTTCACTACTGACGACTTCGAGAATTCACATGGAGAAATGGATTGCACCTCTGACGAGGAGTTCACTGCGAATGCATGTGAGCGGTTTGGCAGGACATGCTCACCAACATAACCGTCTGCGTCAGTACGCACGGATAAGCATCATCCTGTTGAGAAACTTCTCAGGGATGGGACAACTACCCGACATTTCCAATGTTGCCGGCGTTTTACGCAAACAAAGTTTGTCTAAACAGCTTAAACAACCCGGCAAGAAGATTGGTGCTTCGGGAGCCCTCAAAGGCTGACGGAGACGAGTTCTACCCTAGGGACAGGCAAACAGAGTTCACTATGCTTGAGTTCAACATCAATCCTGCATGGATGGAGGCAAACATTTGTCTCACACTCTTGCGTTTTTAGCTCTAAAATCCCGAAATAGAGCTAATTGACCCTAATTCGTGTGTCGGTAGTCGCTACCCGTTAAACGACACATCGTAACTGTGAAAGCAGTCGCTGTCGGAAAAAGCGGAAATGCCGTTTTGAACTCATCCAATTCCATCATCGTAAACAGCAACAGACAACGTAGCAGAGGAACAAGTGGCGCACTGTTTACTGGAACCGAAAAAATCACCCTGAACACGAAATGGTTCATTCAGTGGAACCCTGCCACGCGTTCAAACTCGAAGAGGCCGATATTTTCACGGAGGATGACAAGTGCGTGAGTCATAAGCTGTTTGAGTCATCATGCTTCTCTGGTCCGCAGTTCATCAGCACGAGTAACGACATCCCGTCTTCCAATCCGATATAAAGACTTTGGTCAAGCTGAGTAGTTAGATGCGCGGGGAACTCTCAAGTGAGCATTGATCCTAACGACAGTTCTATAGACTGAAATAGCTGAATAATTGTCACGCTGTAAGAAACACCGGTAGTGAAATTGCAGTCATTAATTACTCCGGTGTGGGTGACCAAGCCACCAACCTACTAAATTTGGAAATCTATGATGAACGCGGGAGCTGCCAATTTTGGTAAATATGTGGTTGCTGTTCATCCTTCGCGTCTGTTGCCCCTATATTTTGCAAGTTGGATTGTAGACCAAAAATGTCAGAAGGATAGGGTCCCTAATTCCAGTGAGTGATTTGTCTTCCTCCGAAACTACTCATGGTTCCCTGGGAGGAGAAGATAATCAGGACATGAGTAGAAACACTGAGCTACCAAATGATGACTGGAGGGTCATTTCCTACATTAAAGGGGTCTCTGACGCATTCTCTAGATTGTTACAGCCTGCCAGAGTAGGCATAGCCCACCGACCCCAGCCAATAATTCGACGCCGTCTGATTCAACCTAAGGACCCATTACCACCCGCCGAAACCTCAGCAGTTATCTAGAAAATAAACTGCAATGAGGGCGACTACGACAATGTGGGAGAAACCGGGCGGAAATTGCAGACTCGTCCACAAGATCACAAATCGTCTACACGGAGGTTAGACTCAAACTCTCAATTAGCAACACACGTTGGAGAAACTGGGCATACTTTTGATCTCCAGCAAGCTACCATCTTAGGCCGGGGCAAAACAAATGCAGAACGGCTAACTCTCGAGGCGTGGTTCTCCGATGCCCACTCCATCAACAGGCATCTGAACCGTCCTGCAGCTTACAAAGTCCTACATCATCACACTCGTAGAGTTCAGGACCAAACAACCAAACCGGACTTAAGAAGGCCACGTGGAGACAGCCCGACGGCGACTTTACTTGGCGAAGAAAAACAAGAACCGCCAGACCGACCACCCGACACTGTTTCAATCCCCTCCCCAGGACGGAGGGGTGACTCACAGAGTACGTAGACAAAACGCCCGTCAACCGTCCCCCGAGAGGCCGGGGCAGCGAGAGGAGAGAAAAATCGATCAGCACGGGGCCGACCAATGTGACGCGCCACTGGGGATTTCTAGTCGATTAAGTGCATTTTACTCTTTGACAATGGAGAGCCGACCAAGCTCTTCGAAACGTCAGCATATAAATAAACCTGTTCCGGTAAGCCCTTTTTTCTTTTTCCTAAAATGATTGATTTTGGCTAAATACATTGTCCAGCTGAGCAAAAAGAGGGACACTGCTGAAATTCAGCCAGATATCAGTTATGACGGGCAAGAGTATTTGCCGCAGTATAATCATTGATGGCTTTGCTGTGCGCTCGGCCTTCATCAACAAATAACCAAAGTTATCTTCTCCTTCCTTAGTAAATGAAGCAGATAAAAGTTTGCCGACACAAGCGAAGATGCGAGTTCCAGAAAATAGTTGATAAGAAGTAGAAGCGATCGCTGAAACAAGAGCTTTATTCGCCTGAACTTTCGGATTATCGCTCGAACCCATCATCAGAGACAGTGAGAGACGCGTGCAAACTCATGGACTAATCAGCAGCCAAGATCGAACGGACGCCGAAAACCAGGAGGCAATCGACTTCTTTCGTGATGCTCGGTTTTTTCGGACGAGTTCGCGTTCAAGAAAATCCAGCATAAGGAACTCAAGGTGAGCTTCCCTCTACTATTGTACATTCCTGGCCGCAACCGACAGGATAACGAGCCCGTGGCTCAGTGGTTAGAGGCGTTCGACTCCTAACTAACAAGTAATAACGGCAAGAGTAGGCGTACACATGTCATAATTAATGCTCTACAGTAAAACAAAGATTCTGTGTAGAGGAGGAAAAAATGTTGAATGTGAGATGTCTAAACACTAAATGAACGCCTGTGTGTCTATATGTACGGCACCTACTAGGAAGAACTTATGGAAAACTGCATATACGGCTTGATGGAGCCAAGAAACTCACTCATTTGACTCTAGACTGGTAACAGGAGCGAGGTAGTTATATGGCACGTAGCCCATCAGACCAGTAGAAATGCATTTCGCATACCACCAGTAGCCCTGGGAACGATCGATTATGCAAAACTGTTGACCCTTCGTCATGCTGAGATCGTCCTCCACGCGGGCGGTGTAGTCGTGTAGGGCCACAAAACGTTGTTCCCAAGGCGTTCCCACAAGAAGAGTGGTAGTCGAGGCCGAACGTCTTTGCTGATAAATTCCTGTGGAGAACTGCTTCGGCGTTGAGACCGAGTGTTTCGGATTACTAGCTGAATTTGTGATTGGACTGCGAAATTCGTCCGTGAGGGAGCTAACACAGGGGTCCTGCCCACTGCTGCGTTTTGGAGCTCTAGCCGTCCGGGGTCTTTGTACTGTGCCACCATTGATCCCTCCAAAACACTGGTTTAGAGGCAAAGGAAAACTGGATTCAGTATGGAGACGATGCAGGTCCGGG
>CACRXP010001473.1:14090-35354 GCA_902702965.1 Spirometra erinaceieuropaei | reverse complement strand
AGCACCCAGAGACGGTGGGGAGGCCGCAAGCTTTCGCCTTTTAGCACGTACTCTGCGGGGCATTACAGACAAAAAAGTTTTTCGTTACAGAAGAAGGATCAAAACGGAAACGCGCACTAAGTAGCAAGTATTACTTTTTTTTTCTACGAAAACTAGAAAGCGGTAGTAGGGAAAGGATTCACTACAATGGATTTTTTACAAAATACGACTATTTTGCCAGACTGTCAAACAAGCTGGGAAAAAATTTTACCTTATATAGAAAGGCGACTTTTAAAACGGACTCAAGTAAAAAACAGGCAATAATTACTTAAGAATATCCAGATAAATGCAGAGCTTCACTTATCTTTGAAATTGAGCTGCGCGCCTTGACCTTGACAGGGTGAAGGGGCTCGGGAGGATTTGAATGAGTGTACAACGAACGTATGGGATGTTAGGTTATGCAGACCCAGTGAGGGACTGACATTGGGGTGAGAGCTCGAAATCCCAGAGGTCGGAACGGATTCCTCATGAAGGCCGGCGGCAGGCGAAACAGGGAGACATAGAATTTGGGCATCGGCGTGGACTGAAAAAATCGATAACATGTGTAATACTAGAGTTACCTGACAGCTTATTCTAGTCTGGATTGAGGTCCTTAAAAGGTAATTGACGATGTTCGTCTATTGAGGTCACTGTAGTCATGTTCATATCGTCTCTTTCACGCATGTGGGTCTTGAACGTTCGATCAAACAGGTTTCAATAGGCAATATCAGAACTGGACTATCAATGACAGAACATTTAGTAAACCGGGAGTTGGGAGAGGGATGAATAGCGGTTGGTGTGCCAAGGAGTAAAGGGGGACGACAATGGAGTGGGGAAACCAGAAGATACGCGTAAGCTTTCTTCCGATTTATCCCTCCTCCAGTCTGGGTGTCGGCACGCGTGGTTCCACCGTCTGCGCGTCCGCTTGGTGCTCAGTCACCGTAGCTTCAAAGGAAGCGGAATGACTCTCAGGGGAACGTTAACAAAGAAACTAAAACAAACCTAACTAAAAATATCTGTCGTTTGCACATAGAGTTTTCTGACGATTGGTCGTGAAAAGCGAAACCACGCGCAAAGAGAGAAATGTGCGCGGAGGCGTTAATTTGGCGGCAAAGGCCCAAATCCTCCATGATCTCTTATCTTGGTCATGGGGGGATTTTCCAGGAAAGGACGGGGAAAATAAAAACTTAATCGAGTGGGTATTAAGATGAATGTGCGGCCTTCTTTTGAAAGTATGTAGACTGCCTGATGATCTTATATTCATTGAAAAGTTCTTCCAAAGGAGAGTGTACCTGGAAACGAAGAAAAGTGGGTGCTCTGAGAAGGTGGAAGCGGGAGGAGGCATAACCAAGGAAGAACTACGAAGATTGTATGGTAAACAACAGGGCTGAGGGCTGAAATCCGATGGAGACCAGAACTATTAATAATGCGAAGGATGAAACAAAAGCCAGCATCTATTTTCCGAACCCATAGGAATTTTAGGCTAGGAAGGTGGTATCTGTTTGTGTAGGAATACACACATTTGAGATCAGCAGCATAAACAGCACATTGAGAATGTTTAAATGCCGGCGAGAGATCATTCATATAAACAAGAAACAAAAGAGGGTCTAAGACGATACCTAGTTTGACACCACATTCAACTGGGCTTTCATTGAAGAATGAAGATCTCACTAAAAGTTTTTACTTACAATTGCATAGGTAGGACTTAATAAAGTGAGTTAGGATACTGCGACGTCCTAGAGCTCCTAAGTTAACTAAGAATCTTCAATATGACCCCTTATCAGTGTCGTTATTAAGATCAAAATAAGTAACGACCACAGAAAAATGATCATCGCTAAGAGAGGCAAGTACATCGAGAAACGAGACATGACACGCTTCACGAGATGGGTCGGGAAAAAGCCATGTTGGGAAGTGCTAATAAATTGGTCAGCTATGCAAGGTCAAGCCGCTGGTTTTAAATTTGAAGATAAGTGGAGGATATTATTTTAAGTGGTTTTTCTGTGAGACCTAACGATTTTAGTACCTGTTTTTTGGTTGAATTTCCTTAAATACAGGCCTTTTCTCTAAGAACTGCCTGCTGCCTTCTCCTTTCGAGTTCTGCTTGTCTATGCCCGTTGTTCACTAATCGCAATCTGCAATTCTCATTTTGTGCATCCGATTTCTCTCTAACTGTTGTAATTTATTTTTACATCGTTAGCCCATAGCTGAAATTCAGTCAACTTGTCTGCCAGAAGTTTTCTTAATCACAAATTGCCTCGAGACAATTTGAGACCAAAAGTCACTGGTCGACGTAAGCTCTCGGCTCTTGTAAGTAAACATGTCCTAACTAAACGTAAGTCAGAAGCTTTACCTAAATCTAAGTCAGATGATATTTCTAGTCAGTCGTCACCCGTTGTAATTGGTCGGCAGCTTAATCTGTCCGCACTTGACCACTGCAATGACTTTATGCTAAAGTTTGGCTCTTTGCTGACAATTCTTGGACATTTATTCGACGGGAACATCTCCGATATTCCCTCTGAAGAATGTAGGCGTCTCGACTCACTTGTTCACCTGATCGCCAGTGAATCTAGTGATAGACAGAAGCGTTCTTACAACTTCCTGCTAAAAAATGTTCCTCGATCTGCTCGGCCAATTGATGTTGCGACCAATTTCCTGCATTCATGTGATTTCAACTATAAAATAGCCGATGCCAAACGCTTGTCCTCCCGTAGTACAAATCCACCCATCTTAGTCAAATTGTTTTCATCAATCGAGGTTGACACAATCTTTACTCATCGAGAGCGTGTCACTGCGTACCTAGAGAAGGCAAAATTTTTCCTTTGTCATGATCTTACTCCTATGAAGCGTAGAATCGGATCTCTATTCTCACGTAAACCCACTGCTTCTCAGTCTAATGCTCCCCAACTCGGTCATAACACAAGTGGCCGTAAGGATTCAGCTTCTCCTACTCCTGCGACATCTGACTCCCTCCTTCCTCTTTCTCCTACATCTCCATCTCACTCAAGCCACTTGACGCATTTGCCTGCCCCTAAACTTGCAGCAGCAGCAGCAGAAGCCCCATTTGTCGTTTCGTATCCTCCGGATAGTCCCGCTGAGACACATGAAAATCCGTCTCCATCAGCTAGACCGATAACTTCTATTGTCCAACTGGGTGCTGTAAGGTCTACAGTTAAGTCACCCGTGGCTTGGCGTCAGAACGGTGAGAATCGAAAATTGAATCAGACTCCGACCCAAAAGATAGGCAATACAGTTCCGTTTAGGGGTACGACGCCTTCTCTTAGATCTAACAAGTCTGTTCAGCCCAGCACGTCTACAAACCCCGCAGCTCCAATTATATCCCCGAATAATTCTCTGTCCTGCGTACCGGTTACTTATCAAAGCCCTATTATATATCCAGCAAATAATTCATACATCAATTGCCCTAAATCATTTATGCCCCAACCTAGTTCAGGCTTCTCACCACTTAAGGCCAATTGCTCTCAGGTACGTCAACCTATCTCCTTTGACTTCCAATCTAGACCTGGTTTCCCACTATTTCATTCTTTTAGTGGCCTACCCTCACCCATTTGCCCCTACTTTCCTTCTAGCCTCCCTCCTCCTCCTCCTCCCCTTCCTCCACTATTTAACTACCAACAAGTCTATCCATATTCTAACTCCCCTAGCATTCCAATGTTTGAAAACTATATCCCCACCTCCTTTAGGTCTCATACTCAGCCTTCTCTTGCTGACTCCCCGTACGTCAATAACTCTAAATTAGCTGGTACTTATTCCCCAAGTGTCACTAATTCACAGCTTACATATCCGCCTCCAAATTTTTTTAAATACCGTCGAAAATAGCATTGCCGTTCGAACCACATTAGATATTATATTATTGAATGCCATAAACAAGATGGCCCAAATCAGAGCCATTACTCTGGAAATGACGCCTGATATTATATGTGTAACAGAATCTTGGACACATTCTCTAATTCCTGACTCTGCCCTTCTCATAGATGACTTCGATTTTTACCGCCAAGACCGCACGACTAGGCGTGGGGGTGGTTGTCTTCTTTATCTTAAATCCGACCTAAAGCACTCTCCCTATTACTTGGATGTTTCCTCATTCACGAGAAACTTATGCTTTGCATCTGTTATTCTCTCGCCGCAAAGAAAGGCAATTATTAGCTGTATCTACAATCCCCCAAATTCTTTAGCCAGTGATGATTCACAACTCTGTGAAATCTTTAAATTAATTTCGGAAGCTGCTTTCTATGTTAAAATAATCACTGGGGATTTTAACCTTCCTGAAATTGACTGGGTTTCTAATAGCTGCCCACCCAGATTCCAGCCCTTTCAAGATATTGTCAATTTTTCTAATTGGTCCCAACTGGTGCGCTCTCCAACAAGAGATAATCACATTTTAGATCTAACCTTTACCAATGACATTGCTCCTCTTTCTGTTGCTTTAAAAAAGGACCTCTTTGACCATGACCACGTATTAATTCATTGCTGCTTACCGCTTGCCTTTTCAAAAAAGACAAGCGCCGATCGGACTTACATGAACTACGACTGCGTAGATAGAATTCAATTCAATTCAATTATTTTTATTAAAGACCCGTCGGGGTCCCATCGAAGCAAGTAAAAATAAATTTACATGCAAATTTTAGACGATGTAGGCAAAATCTGCATAAGGTGCAATGCATAGTTTTGAGATTAGAAGTCCGTTAAGCAAAAGGAAAATGAAAAAAAACGAGGGGTGAACAAAAAACTCCAAAGCAAAATTTAAAAATGATTGTAGTAATTTAACAGGAGAAAAAAAACCCCTCAGAAAAATAGCATCGGAAAAAAACAGGGAGGACTGGCCTGCATGTGGCGGTACAAAATGGAATATAGTCCGACATCAACATTGCCAAAATAAATGTCAGCTGTATATGGCATTGTGTAACGGATTTCATAAAATGTTACGTAGGCGGGTCGGTCAGGACTGGCCTGTATCGCCTTGAATAAGAAAAATAAGTGCCGAAATTGAAAACCAGTCTCAAGCCGATAGGAACCCAGATGCGGTCGGTTTCATTCCACCGAGTCCATCCGAGCATGGGGGAAGGGAGATGCGACCAGACTACTAGTATATGGCGAATATAGAAGGCTTTGTCAAGACCGCCGATGAAGCGCATTCAGAAAGGGCACGATGACAACCAGTCTCGAGGCGACAAGAACCCAGATGCGGTCTGTTACATTCATCAGAGTCCATCCGAGGTTAGGGCAAAGGAGATGTGACCAGATTACTAGTATATGGCGAATATAGAAGGCTTCGCCAAGAGCATCGATGGAGCGCATTCAATGAGGGCATCAGGAAGATCAGTCCCGAGGCGATAGGAACCCAGATGCGGTCGGTTTCATTCCACCAAGTCCATCCGAGCATGGGGGAAGGGAGATGCGACCAAACTACTAGTATATGGCGAATATAGAAGGCTTTGTCAAGACCGCCGATGAAGCGCATTCAGAAAGGGCACGATGACAACCAGTCTCGAGGCGACAAGAACCCAGATGCGGTCTGTTACATTCATCAGAGTCCATCCGAGGTTAGGGCAAAGGAGATGTGACCAGATTACTAGTATATGGCGAATATAGAAGGCTTCGCCAAGAGCATCGATGGAGCGCATTCAATGAGGGCATCATGAAGATCAGTCCCGAGGCGATAGGAACCCAGATGCGGTCGGTTACATTCATCCGAGTCCAACCGAGGATGGGGGAAGGGAGATGCGACCAGACTACTAGTATATGGCGAATATAGAAGGCTTTGTCAAGACCGCCGATGAGGCGCATTCAGAAAGGGCACGATGACAACCAGTCTCGAGGCGACAAGAACCCAGATGCGGTCTGTTACATTCATCAGAGTCCATCCGAGGATAGGGCAAAGGAGATGTGACCAGAGTACTAGTATATGGCGAATATAGAAGGCTTCGCCAAGAGCATCGATGGAGCGCATTCAATGAGGGCATCATGAAGATCAGTCCCGAGGCGATAGGAACCCAGATGCGGTCGGTTACATTCATCCGAGTCCAACCGAGGATGGGGAAAGGGAGATGCGACCAAACTACTAGTATATGGCGAATACAGAAGGTTTCGCCAAGAGCGTAGATGGCGCGCATTCTGTGAGGGCACGATGCATGAACTAAAAAATTGGAATAATTAACATTTCTGGTGAGGGATCTTAGGTAGCGAGACTACTCATAAAGGAAGGAAACGTGAACAGATACGGAAATTTAATAGCGGCATGCTAAATTCCCGGTGGCCCTTTCTCAGTGTCATAGAAAATGTTGTCTGGGAAGGATGAGGAAAATAAAAGTTTAATCGAGTCAGTATTCAGATAAATCGTAGCCTTCTCTTAAAGGTGTGTAGATTTTCTGAAGATCTTATATTTATTGGAAGGTTATTCCAGAGGAAAGTATACCTGGAAGCGAAAAAAAGGGAGCGCTTAGAGGTGGAGGACGCTGGAAGAGGTATAATTAGAGACGAGTTGCGAAGATTGTATGGGCGACTACAAGGGGTAAGTGTTGAAATCCGATGAAAATTTGAACTATGATTAATGCGAAAGAGGAGACAGAAGCCCGCTTCTAGTCTTCGAACCCATAAAAATTTTAGGTTAATTAGCTGACATCTATCTGAGTAGGAGATATTGGGATGTTCCCTATCTAAAAGTTTTTTAGAAAAACGTCTTTGGATATTTTCAATTTTAAACGACTGGCTTCATTCATCAAACCAAAGAATGGGCAACAATACTCGAGAATGGGAAGTACAAACTTACGATAGAGCCTTAATTTAATTTCAGGAAGATAGAAATTGTAAGAAATAAAGCCACAAATCTGGGCAGCTTTGGCTGTAATTCTGTCAGCGTGCGGCGAGAGATCAAGATTACTAGTGTAGCTTAAACCTAAATCCTTGATGGTGGTACATTCAATCATAGGTGTTCCTTGAAAGACCACAGGTTGGGGTAGCCTATCAGGTCCAAAACACATATAACGACATTTAGACGGAGCGAATTCCATTAGCCATTTTGAGCTCCAAGCTGAGAGAGCAAGCAAGTCAGCATGGATTTGCTCCAGGCAATGAAGGCTCGTAGATTTTTTGAAAGAATA
This sequence comes from Spirometra erinaceieuropaei, assembly GCA_902702965.1. NCBI lineage: Eukaryota > Metazoa > Platyhelminthes > Cestoda > Diphyllobothriidea > Diphyllobothriidae > Spirometra > Spirometra erinaceieuropaei. The sequence continues at coordinate 28,218 of CACRXP010001473.1, read as the reverse complement.
TAGACATTTGAGATCATCGGCATAAATAAATGATTGAGAATGTTTAACTGTGGCTGAAATATCATTTATGTAAAGCAAGAACAAAAGAGGACCTAAAACGGTACCTTGTAGGACACCGCTCAAAATAGGACTTTCACTGGAAAGTGAAGATCCCACCAAAACCTTTTGTTAACGATTAGACAGGTATGACCTGAGAAAGTCTATTAGTGGACTGCGAATTCCCATAGCTTCCAATTTAACCAAGAGTCTTTTATGTGGCACTTTATCAAAGGCTTTACTAAGATCAAAATAAATTACGACAACAGATAGGTGATCATTACGAAGAGAGATAAGTAGATCGAGAAACGACAGATGACATGTTTCACAAGAGCGATCTGGTAAAAAACCATGCTGGGAAGGGCTAATAACTTGATTGGCTATGCAAAATTCGGTAATTTTTACGGCGATAATTTTTTCGAAGATTTTGGCGAGAGAGGGTGTTTTATGGACACCTCGATAGTTCTGTACGTCAGAACGACAGCCAGACTTAAATACTGGAATAATAATAGCGCAACTCCTGCATGGTGATTCCGCCGCCTCTTTGTACTACATCTAAGCGCTCCCTCTTCTTTGCTTCCAAATATGCCTTCCTTTGGAATAATCTTCCGCCTGAAATTAGATTATCGCCTAGGTTACTGATATTCAAGTCGAAATTACGCAAACATCTTACACCGGAAAGCATAAAGGCACTGTTAACGGTCTCATTCCTGAACACTCAGATTCTTGACTTCGAGAAGGGTCCTCCTGGGATTTAGTGGTAGATTAAGTGGTAACTCTTAACTATATCATTAGAAACCCCTGTTTTGAATTGGTTTCTAAATCCATTGCTGTCCTTCCCCCCATAGCGACAATTTTCGCGGTTTTTGATGTCATCTCCCGCATTCCGACCTCATGCGGTCTGTCGACGCTCACGGCGGAACCCTCAGTCTTCACTGTTTACTAGTAGTTCGGACGTACCTCCCTTCCTCACTGCTCTGCTGAGCTCGAAGCGTGCTGTGGCCGATCGCATCTCGGTTCCTCTCGTCTGGCCTCTTTGACGCGGCGTACCAATCCGGCCCAGACGATCTGAGTTGTGAATCCCGTATACAATGCCATTTGCAAGCCAGTCCTGTCTGGCCCACATTCGTACCCATCAAGGCGGACATTTATTGATACCCTGACGATGACCGAAAACATTCCGTTATATACCGCCACCTACAGGCCAGTCCTGCTCGCTTTTTTCTGTTATTATTTTTAAAGAGGGGTTTTTTCTCCTGTAAAATTAATCCAATCATTTTTAACTTTTTCCGAGGAGTTTTTTTTCACCCCTCAATCTTCATGTTTCTCAATGGACTTCTAATTCAGAAACTATGAATTGCATTTTGTAAAGATTCGGCCTACCTCGTCTAAAACTCGCATGCAAATTTATTTTAACTTGCTTTGATGGGACCCCGACGGGTCTTTAATAAAAATTATCTATCTATCTATCTAATAGAAGTTTTCCAATAGTCAGGGAAGAAGCCATTTACGAGAAATACTAAAAAGATTTTGCTAAGCAGAGGAGGAAAATCTCTTAGTTGTTTTATCAAAGAGTTTGGGATATTGTCCGTACCTACTGAGTGAGAGTTAGGAAGATGACTTATCAGTTTATGAATACATTCAGGAGAAAAATTAATGAAGCTAAGAGAAGCATCAGACAACGAAGGAATTAAAGGGATCGGATCAGTTTCAATGGTGAAATGCTTGGCGAAGAACGAATTTAAAATTTCTGCTTTGCCTGACTCTTCTGTAATGAAGGCATCACTTGCACTAAGCAAGGGCGGAATGACTTGGTGGGACTTAGCAGATGATCTCTGACGGATGATCTGAGCAACTGATTTGGAAGAATTCACGTCATTAATAGCTAAAGACTCTCTACGCCTATCTCGCTCGAGCCTCATTTTCGAAGCTAGTTCAAATATTTCAACGATTCTTAGATAAACTGATAATGAACTCACAGAAGGATCTTGAAACTGCTTCCGTAACTTTTTAAGTCTGTTTTTAAGAAAGTGTGGGATAGCGGTGGAATAGAATAGAATAGAATAGAATAGGTTTATTGTAGCGCCCCTTGGGCACTGTCAGTCCCCTTTGAACTCAGGAAAAAAACCTAAAACAAACTCGTCAATTTCAACTGCACTTTGACTTCATTTGCTTCGGGTGCCTGGCTAGCCAAAAGAGCGCGAATTGAGGTTTTGTTAGCACTCGATTTGAACATCTTCCGAGGAATAAGGTCAAGAAGACCTTCTGTTACGCATTGTAATAAATTGTTGAAAAAATCTAGATCCTTATTTGAAAAAATATTGTGCCAATCAAGAGTGCATGTAAAGTTATTTACTAAATCCTTATTAACATTAGCAAAGTCAAAAATACTACGTTGAACTGTTGGCTTTGCGGAAATGGCAACTGGAAGGCGACAATGAATTAATGCATGATCACTTGCAAAGAGGAACATTAGCAAAGTCAAAAATACTACGTTGAACTGTTGACTTTGCGGAAATGGCAACTGGAAGGCGACAATGAATTAATGCATGATCACTTGCAAAGAGGTCATGATAAAAATCCATAGATAAAGGGAAGGTGCCATTAGTAAAAATTAAGTCTAAAACACTATCGTTTCTGGTCGAAGAGTGAACTAATTGAGTCAGGTTTGAAAAGTAAATTGTGTCAAGCAGCTTCTGGAATTTAGGAGGAGAAGTATGTGTGTGCCAGTCAATTTCTGGCAAATTAAAATCGCCTACGATTATCTTGACATCGAAAGAAGTTTCGGCAATTTTTTCAAAGAGTTCACAAAGTTGGCTTTCATTTCCGGAGAAACAAGGAGGATTATATACACATCCGACTAAGGCTTTCCTATTTTGCGGAAGGATTACCGAAGCAAAACATAAATTTCCAGAGAAGGAGGAAATGTTCAAGTTATAAGGCGATTGTGCAAGTGATGCTCTTATGTAAAGAAGGCATCCACCGCCGCGTCTGTCGGCACGGTCCTGGCGGTATAAACTGAGGCTATCTATGTTAAGTGCCGAGTCTGAAATTAGAGAGTGGGCCCAAGATTCAGTAATGCACAATACGTCTGTGTCAAACTCAACAGCTACACTTCTTAGGTGTGCCATCTTTTGCACGACAGATCTGGCGTTGAGAGAGACAATACTGAGCGTATTCCTAATATGTAGGTTCCGCTCATTGCTACTTATAAAAAAGGAAGAGCCGGAGGTGGAAAATTAAGCTGTTGGAACGGAGCAATTGGTGGAGGACAAAGTTGCTGCGGTCTAAAATTTATGGGATAATTACTAGTTAGAGATGCAGCATTAGGTGGAAAAACATTTGAGGAGGACCCAGGAAGAGGAAAACTATTTTGTTGGGTTGGAAAAATAGGAGACAATAAAATAGGAATTTGGGATTTGTTAGCATAATACGAGGGGTAGTTTATGTTAGGTGGCGGACGTAATGGTTTCGGGAAACAGTGAAGATCAGGAAAGGGCTTTATTATTTGGGGTGTCAGGCTAGCAACGGGATTGGAAAATTTATCAGCAATGCAATATACTTGCATTTTGCAGTCTGATGTGTAAGAGGGCTTCACAACTGTGGCGTTAAGTTGAGAATTCAGGATAGGAACAGGTAACGACCTCCCTGAACTCTCATCTAGCTTATTAGACCTAACTGCAAGGTCAGACCTGAGTGGCCAGGCGTGGGAACGGGGTGGATTCGATGTAAGTTTATTAACCAAATCACTATTCTGAGTGCTGGGAGCCGGTTGTGCTTCAAGGACTAGCTCATCTTTACTGCTAAGATCAAGCTCCCTTATAAATTTGGGAGCCGCATTTGAACAATCCTTGCTCCGTGGGGGAGTTTTAAAGAGGCTAGTTTTAACCGTCTCTGTAATAGTGTGATCAGTCGAAGAGCTAGATGGAACTGGGGCCGCTGTAGATAGTGGGGGGATTTGGTCGACACCAGATGGAGAAACTGCTTTAGAGGAAAAAGACATTTGAGTAGAATTCGGGGGTGGCTTTACGTTTGGTAATGGGGGAGAAATTTTTCGTTGCAGTGGAGTCTGGTCTCGACTAACAAAAAGTTTATTTGCATAAAGTTTAAACTTCGTTTGTGCCTGTCTTCAGTCTCAGTCGCAACCATGTTAATGAGAGGCATGAGCCTCTCACACTGCTGAGACGTAAGCGTTGGCAAATTTCCGTCAAGAAGGGCACCAAGGACAGAAAAAATTGATCCGCAACGAGACATAAAGTTGTTAAAATCATCAAGCGCCCCTAGATCAATTTTTTTCATATGAACAATGGGTTTCAGATGAATTTTAGTTTCCTTCAGATTTCGACGAAGGGTTGCTTGAGGTTTCATGCCGAAAACGCAATACAAGACTTAAGTCCAAATATTAATATGAATAATAACTGCCGAAACTTCGAGGATATATGGATGAGGCTATGTATGATGAAACGATTTATGAAAGCTGCAAATAATGGTGGACCAGACAGCACAATTTATACTAAGCAAGTTTTACTCAATACCAGAATGCAAACTAGAAAAAAAACGGGCAAATGACAATTTCGTAGGTGGTAAAACAGAACTATGAATAAATCTGAATTGAATAATGAGGCTATGTAGGATAAAATAGATAATAGTATAAATCTCAATAAACTGACGATGAAAGCGGTCAAGAGAGACGGTTTATCGATTAAATTGTAATGTTAATCTATATTTTTTCGAGGAAAACCTTTTTTATGCAGGTAAGATTTGATAGGATTGAGGCTATGTTGGGTGAAAAACTGCGACAATGGATTTCTGCTTTATGACAAATCGCAGAAACACGACAGGAAGCGAATAAGACTTATGACAAAAAATAGAAAATTTCGTCAGGTCTACACTGGAAACTGTGCAAGGGATTAAGAAATAGAATCCAAAAATATAACTTTCACTTATCTTTTCAAAATAGCGACTTAATAAATAACTATATGAGATCCTTGGATTGGTGTGGCTTCCTCACTTGTAGCTATGTAACCATTCTTCGTGATGTCATGTCCAATGTTTCCAAGGACATTCTAGAGTTTGTGCCGCGTAGATATCTCAAGCCCAATTCTTCAGATTCCCTTGTTCTTCATTTTCTTCGGAACAGACTACAAATGTTGAGGCGACAACTGCGTGACCCATCCACTAGTTCCTTATCTGTTCATCTTAGAATCACAGAGATATTTGAGATGGCCTCAAGGATGCGCCAAGCGCGCGAAAGGCAAAGAGAATCAATTGCTCTCAGTGGTTCGAACCCTGGCAAATCCGTCGCTAACATCTTCCGTCATCGGTCCTCCTCTAAGCGGGGTCATGAACTTCCACCCATGCTAAATGATAACAAAGTCTTCCTCACCGATGACACTGACAAGGCGGAGTTGTTTAGTGCTTTCTTTGCAAAACACATTGCTACCGAGTCCGATCCGGTCCCTTTCTTTCGATCACATTCAGATAGGACACTGAGTACAATTGATGTCTCCTCAGATCTCATTAAGAAACACATAAGCCGTTTGAAATACACTCACTGCTCAGGAACGGACGAGATTCCGAATTCGATTATTAAACAAGCGTCCGACCTTCCCATATTGCTTAGTTATTTATTCTCTGTTTATATTTCAAAAGGATTCTTTCCTGAAACATGGAAAACGTCAATTATCATTCCCGTTTTCAAGTCAGGATCTCGGTCCGATGTTAATAACTATCGGGGCGTGCACAAAACGCCGTCTCTAGCAAAACTTCTTGAAAGGATTATTTTCAATGAAATTCTTGACTTCTGTCTAGCTAATCGGCTTCTGAGCTCTAGTCAGCATGGATTTTTACCTGAACGATCCTGCGAAACATGCCACTTGGCTTTTCTTAATCTAATCACTTCTCTTCGTAATGAGCGGCAGTCAGTGGTAGTTATTTACTTTGATCTCAGCAAAGCCTTTGACAAGGTGCCCCATAGACGTCTTTTAGTAAAATTGGAAGCTCTCGGCATCCGGCCGCCTCTACTCGACTTCATCAGGTCCTATCTGTCCAACCGATATCAGAAAGCCATGGTCAGTAATAGCTAATCGACACCCCACTCGATCACGAGTGGCGTACTTCAAGGAACGGTTCTGGGTCCGCTACTCTTCCTTCTGTACATCAATGATATTTCGAATGAACTCGGAAATTCGCAAACTTTTACTTATGCCGATGACCTCAAGTGTGTACTCATACTCGAAGGACACCGCAAATGTTTGTGTTGAAAAAATTAATGCCGATATACTACGCTTAAGCAGATGGGGTTCGACATGGCAGGTGGAGTTTTTATCATCCAAGTGTAGTTTCATGTCTTTTGGTCCTACCAAACTTCCTGGTCCCATAACTTTTCAGAATAACCCACTCTCAGAATGCCTCACCATTAAGGACCTTGGTCTAAGTTATACAAATAAACTTGCTTTATCACCTCATGCAGATAGAATCTCTGCCAAAGCCGCGCAGATATATGGATTCATATCGCATAATTTTTTCCTTCCGGAAATGAAGCTAAGACTTTATCAAATGTTTGTTCTTCCAGTCCTCGAATATTGCTGTCCTTTCTTCGGTTTAATGAACGCCTGCGACCGTAATAAAATCGAAAATGTTCAGAGGGTTTTCACCCGGAAACTGTTCTCTCAAGCTTCGTCCACTATTTCTTATACTCAGAGATGTCAGCTGGCGAACATGAAGTTTTTGTGGGTTAGAAGACTCGAAGCTGGCCTTTGCTTCCTTTTTCGCATCAACTCTAGCTCCAGTCTTCCGCACATTGACACTCTCACTCTGAGAGATCGGTCTTATGCCATGCGCAACACCTGCATGGTGATTCCGCCGCCTCTTTGTACTACATCTAAGCGCTCCCTCTTCTTTGCTTCCAAATATGCCTTCCTTTGGAATAATCTCCCGCCTGAAATTAGACTATCGCCTAAGTTACTGGTATTCAAGTCGAAATTACACAGAAAGGCATAAAGGCATAAAGCATAAAGGCACTGTTAACGGTCTCATTCCTGAACACTCAGATTCTTGACTTCGAGAAGGGTCCTCCTGGGATTTAGTGGTAGATCAAGTGGTAACTCTTAATTATATCATTAGAAACCCCTGTTTTGAATTGGTTTCTAAATCCATTGCTGTCCTTCCCCACATAGCGACAATTTTCGCGGTTTTTGATGTCATCTCCCGCATTCCGACCTCATGCGGTCTGTCGACGCTCACGGCGGAACCCTCAGTCTTCACTGTTTACTAGTAGTTCGGACGTACCTCCCTTCCTCACTGCTCTGCTGAGCTCGAAGCGTGCTGTGGCCGATCGCATCTCGGTTCCTCTCGTCTGGCCTCTTTGACGCGGCGTACCAATCAGGCCCAGACGATCTCAATTGTGAATCCCGTATACAATGCCATTTGCAAGCCAGTCCTGTCTGACCCACATTCGTACCAATCAAGGCTGACATTTATTGCTACCCTGACGATGACCGACAACATTCCGTTATATACAGCCACCTACAGGCCAGTCCTGCTCGTTTTTCTCTGTTATTATTTTTATGGAGGGGTTTTTTCTCCTGTAAAATCAATCCAATCGTTTTTAACTTTTTGTAAGGAGTTTTTTTTTTCAACCCTCAATCATCATGTTTCTCAATGGACTTCTCATTCAGAGACTATGCATTGCATTTTGTAAAGATTCGGCCTACCTCGTCTAAAACTCGCATGCAAATTTATTCTAACTTGCTTTGATGGGACCCCGACGTGTCTTTAATAAAAATTATCTATCTATCTATCTATGCAAAAGTCAGTAATTTCCATGACAAATATTCTTTCAAGGATTTTGGCGAGAGAAGGATTTCTACGGACACCTTGATAGTTTTGAGCATCAGAAAGACAGCCAGACTTAAATACTGAAATAATAATAGAAGGCTTTCAATAGTCAAGCAAGAAACTATGTTCCAGGAAGACTGAAAATCATTTGCTAAGCAGATGACGAAAATCTCTTAGCCGTTTACTATGGGCGCTCGGGATTTTGTGGGTTCCTATTGAGTAAGAGTTAGTAAACTAGCTTATTCGCTTTTGAATATTTCCAAGATCAAAATTAATGGTTGTGAGGGACGTATTAGACGACGGAGGAATTAAAGCAGTAGGGTGAGTTTCAATGGGGATATGATTGGCGAAGAACGAATTTAACAGTTCTGCTTTTCCTGACTGTTCTGCAATGAGTGCACTATTGCAAATAAGCAAAGACGAAATGGATTGGTGACACTTAGCTGACGATCTTTGACGGAAGATCTGAACAACAGTTTTAGAAGGAGTCGCATCACCACTAGCTAAAAACTATCTGCGCTTTTCTCGTGCGAGCGTCATTCTCGAACCAAACTGAACTGAACAGAAGATAATTCAAATATTTTAGCGGTTCGTAAGTGAACCGATAATGAGGTTTAGGATGGATCTTTGAGCTGCGTACGTGGTTCTTTAAGTCTGTTTTAGGAAAATGTGGAACAAGAGAGTAAGCGACACTCGATTTCAATGCCTTCAGGGAAATTAGATGGAGAAGACCTTCTATAGCGCACTGCAATAAACCTTAGCAAGATTATGCACAAGTAAAAAAACTCCTTGTAATTAAATACTGAGTGTGTTGTTTTTAGTTTGGATGGTTCAGGAGGAAAAACATGCTGCTCATGAAATAAGGTCAGTTCAGCAACCCATGGGTCACGCCTCCTTGAATATTTTCGGACTTAATTCCTCCATAGCGATTTATGCGAACCAACACCAAAAAATCAAGAGTTGCTCAAATATTTGGAAGGGTAACTTTAACGCAGCGAGACGTAAGCTTTTGAAAGAAAAATTGTTAGTCAATATGGAAGATTCAGAAGAATTCTGGTAGTACTTTCGCGGAAATATAGAGCATATAATTGAATCCCATTGTCCAATAAAAATAACAAATCCATGTACGCGACCGCCATAGGTCAATCCGATGACAAAAACGAACATGAAGATGAAACACAGGCAATAGAAATAGTATTTGGTAGAGTTCAAGTACATTTATTTTCCCAATAGCGGTAATTGCCAGTTTTAGTGCATGTTCTGCAAAAATCATAAACAGTCTGTCCAAATGGCTCGACCATTCAAACTGAAAACGACCAAATGAATGGCAAACCACCTGCTGGAAATTATAAGTGCAGACTTAATTTCAGTGCTCGGTTAAAAAAATAAAGTGATAAATTACTGGGGTTAAACAGAGACAGAATTTGGCGATGTGGTATTAAATATAAAATTCCATTTGCGTGCAGTTCATTTACTGTCGCAGTCCACAGTCATTTTGGTGTGCTTGACCCGTGGACTTTAAGAACGCTTATTTATCGATAAGGTCCAACATGGACTTAGGTAATTTGAATACAAATCCTGCAAACCGCAGCAGATGCCAAGAAAGTATTTGTAATAATGAGGTCTGTGCTGAAAAAATCCTGGATTGTTGTCAAAATGCACTAATTCTGCAGTCAAACGTTAACATTTGCGATTATTGTAAAATCTGCCGGTAGCGGTCCGATTTGTAGTGCTGCTGCTGCTGAGGAAACACATACTGGCTGTCCAAATGCGTACATATCATAAAATTTCTTGGTGACAGATCACACGCAATTCAACAAGAAAGGAACAAAAGGAAAATACTGGATAACAGGCAGAAAAATATGCCTTAGAACCCATGCGAAGGCGATTGCACTGATACACGTATATAAGCTAGTCATCTACTCTACTTCATTCGGTCTATATAATCAACGTCTTAAAGTAGTGAGCTCATTGCATCACAAATATTCAACTTGCACCAACTTCCAACTGCGGCGCCTCCGTGTCGCTCAGAAGGCAAAATACGTCGAAAAAATTGCGGAAACTGAAGTTGAAGTTTATATCAAAATTAAAGACCACCAACTAAAATTTAACGGATACTGCTGATCTTAAACAGGTCGGAGACTGAAACCTGAGTAAAGATTTCCAGAATACTAGATAAGGCATATTAAGACCCAGGGAGGGTTTGGGCGCAGATTTTTAAATGCAAGTGTTTTTCCAGGTAAGCTCTGAGAAATAGGCTGGCGTTGACATTGAGTCTTTAACCATATCAGTGTGAGCATAAAGGAGATAAGTATGCATTTACATTTATTTATAAATAAGTAAACTGAAACGCATGGTTTCATTTTCAATTTTTGCACGTGATAGCCATTTAGAACTCCGAGTTCTAAATTGCCTAATGGCGGTATACAACGATGAGCGAACAAAATATCCTGCACATGCATGAAAACACCAGCGCGAGGGGAACTGGCTTAAGGGTTTCAAATCTTTCTCTTTCAGAAGTGTTCACCGACGAACATTTGAGAAAAATCCAGACAGTCAACTGCGGAGCAATAGGTCTCTTCTCCATAGTTGACTGTCTGGGTGCCTCGGCTTTAGTTCAGCTGCAAACCTTTTGGAAGAAAATATTGCTATTAGGCTATTTTAAAACCGAGCAATCCGCGATCACGGCCACAAGGACAACTGTTGTCGAATAGACTACAAGGCTTACTGCAGTCTGATAGATTTCCGGATCCACACCGACCCTCTTAGGGAAGTCTTCTCGCAAAATGCAGTGACCATCTAGGACGACCACGACAGCGAAAGCCGCCACCAAACAGGAGAGCCAGGCCTCCATTTCATTGAGAACAGAACCCAAGCGAAATGTGAAGAGATAGTTTAAGGTCCTTTTAAGGTCATGTTATTGATCCTTTAAAACAAGTGGGACCGGCGTACTTTAGGGTATCTCCTATAAGAGCATATTTAATGGCAAGACTGTGAAGGAACACGTCGTTATAAAATTATGACACTCAGCCTCTCAAACTCGAGAGTTTGACAGTGGCAGCCTGGGCGGCGATTAAGTAAAACTGGATCCATTACAATACCTGCGTACTATGAAGAACATAACATAATTACACTCGCATTTATTATTTATGATGTGGCTAAAAAATAAGTGATTAGAGAGCATGGAAAATACTCCTTGGCGAAATCATGAAACACGTTGTATTTGAAAGTCCCCATCCTGACCACCCCATGGCCGAAAGGGTCATTAGGTCGGTATCATGTAGGCAGTATTTGCATTCCTAGAGCTCCCGACCGAGCCTAAAGAAGTAATGCGTTTAACAGATTAGCAAGGATTTTAAAGCGGTCGCACAAATCACCTCTGTATTGTTTTCAGAAACTAGGGGTCGTGTGTTCTTGGCAAAAACAGCAATTACATCGTCGTTTTTGACGACACAAACTGTATGTCCCACAATAGGTTAGGAGAAGGAACGTTGACTTGATGCATGAGTTATTTACAGTGTCCGCGCAATTTTTTCTTTTCTTATCCTTCTGGATCGGGTGTTGGTATTGCCGGCTGTGATTTGTGAATATTTCTGCTCTGATATCCGACGTCGCACGACGCGGTTTTCATCGGAGAAATATGCACATCGCGATAAAGAACCGTTCTTCTCGTAGTTGCAGTGTTTGGTTGGAATACTGGTGTATAAATTTATCACTAATCGAAGTTTAATCAGAATTTATTTTTTAACAAGATGCGACGGTTTGCGGGACCGACTTGTGCGCAAATAACAGCCCACGAAGACGAGCCGTCCATGTGGCGCCCATGGCTAAAAAAAGACTAAAGTTGCTAGAAAGAATTCAGAGGAGCGGGTCAATGTTGTGAAAGGCCTCAGGACTTTACCTTACAACTGCCGACTTAGTGAACTTAAACTCTTTCCTCTTGAGTACAGGCAGGTTCGAGGTGATCTCATACAGGCCTATCGTATATTGAGGAACCGGGACTGTGCCATACACCTGGACGATTTCTTCACCCTGGCCACAACAACAAACCTACGTGGGAACTCCCTAAAACTTAGAGGATCCCGATGTCGCCTTGACGTTCGAAGATTCTGTTTTTCACAGCGAGTCGTCGGTGCCTGGAACGGGCTTCACGAGGACGTAATAATGGCGGATACCACGGAGACGCTCAAGCAAAGACTAGATGTATATTTGCTTGGACAATACCGCTTGTCTGGACAGAACAGCTCTGTGGTGCCAAACCAACGCCTTGCATACACATACCGCTAATGAGGATGATTGTCGCTGCATTTTACCGATATCATCTACCACTGAATGTGTCTGAGTTTCGGTTCCGCATTTTCAGTGAAAAATATTCTGTTAAGTGTATATATTACTGACAACAATTTAGTACTGTGTTTATTTAAAGTAACATATTGCATGTACCGTTTACATTAAGGTTTTCAAAGGCATTGCCTATTACCCTTAACATATACTGATCTACCTGTATTATCAATCTATCAGGTTTGCAAAGCAGAATCTGGGCATTGATTTAATAGAATTTAGGTTTGCAACATTCGACAGCGCTTAGTTCGGTTTGCCATGAGTTTGATATTACTATGTTGCCGATGCTATGTTAAGCCTGGCGCGCAGCTCAATTTCAAAGATAAGTGAAGCTCTGCATTTATCTGGATATTCTTAAGTAATTAATGCCTGTTTTTTACTTGAGTCCGTTTTAAAAGGCGCCTTTCTATATAAGGTAAAATTTTTTCCCAGCTTGTTTGACAGTCTGGCAAAATAGTCGTATTTTGTAAAAAATCCATTGTAGTGAATCCTTTCCCTACTACCGCTTTCTAGTTTTCGTAGAAAAAAAAGTAATACTTGCTACTTAGTGCGCGTTTCCGTTTTGATCCTTCTTCTGTAACGAAAAACTTTTTTGTCTGTAATGCCCCGCAGAGTACGTGCTAAAAGGCGAAAGCTTGCGGCCTCCCCACCGTCTCTGGGTGCTAAAATCGTGACTGAAGACATGGCAGACGCCAGCGTATGTTCTTCGCCGTCTGCAGATCTGATTAGCTCACAAATCCATTTAGTACATGTAGAACCTCCTGACCCTTCAGTCGTCCAAAAATACGCCTCTGCTAGTCGTAGCAGGCCATCAGCCGGCGAAATAATCGATCAGCTGATTTATGGAGACATAAACAGCACTTCTGAAAAAGTGCTTGAACAAGCTTTTAAACTTATTGGGGTAATAAGTTCGGAAACTGAGGAACGAATTAAACGCAAGCATAATTTCGTACTGCGAAACATTCCGAGCCACTTATCTGCTATGGAGGGAGCGCATGTGTTCCTACAAAGTTGTGGCTTGAGTTTTAGTGTCGCACAAGCTAAGCGACTTCGCTCGCTTAGTCCTAATGCGCCGATACTAGTTACCCTTTTCTCCATGATAGAAGTCGATTTTATCTTGTCGAGTAGGGAGATGACTAGAGACTTCTGCCGTAAATGGCGCTGCTCCGTTTCGCCAGACCTCACACCCCTGCAGCGAAGACTGAATAAAATGAAATCGGCAAAAACCAACACCAAGATAATGACACCTACTGTCAGTCTGAATATGTCCTCTACAACACCACCTGCGGCATCTGCAAGCCACGGCATAGTCAATTCCGTAGGGAGTTCGACTACTTTTAATGCTGACCTCTTTAAACACACCACCACGCCTGGTATAAACACGCCTCTATCGACTCCCTCAGCAACCCCTAGTAAGCCTAAACATGTGCCTAAGTCAAAGGCAAATCCAATTGCTGTCACAGCCACTCGGACACCCAATAAATCCAGCACCAGTATAAAATGTTTTCCTCAACAATCGGCGAACAGTGCCTAAAATACCCCGACTCAAAACGTAGCGGGTTCGCAACTGCCCCCCATCCCTCATATCAAGGCAGTTAGGCCGAATATGCCGATTTTCCCACCGTTTAATAGACCTCTTGTTCCAATGGAAACAATGCGTCCGCCACCCCCTAACTTGTTTCCTCCGCGGCCGTTTTACCAATTTATTCCTCATGATAATGTCCATACTGAATCAGTTAATTCATCCGATCCCCAGATTCGTCCCGGCGGGAATACGTTGCAGTATCTGCCCCGTGGATTTCCAGCTGAAAATAAGTTAGCTAACAATAGTTACCAGTTTACCTGCCCGTCATTCCCTCCCCCAAGTCCTCCCCTTTTTTATCCAGGTCAGAATTTTTTGATGCCACAAAAT
>CACRXP010001472.1:6739-51790 GCA_902702965.1 Spirometra erinaceieuropaei | reverse complement strand
CGAATTCGCACATCTCAGAAATTTCAGGTGAAGTTTTTATAGCATCATGGAAATTAATCAGGAATCTTAGATCCAGAAGTTGTCTGTATTCGATGAAATATTTGAGAACAAAGTAGGAATGTACCGTGATCGAGATGAACTGGTGGCCCTGGAAAACTCTGCGAGAAGACTTCTGAGACCTAGTTTAAGAAGACGCACGCTAGGAAAGAAAGCGATCTATTAGTTAATTTCTGACATTACCGCATGAAGACATACAGAGCAATGGAGGTAAAAAGATAGAAATACATATAGTGACTTCTTTTGTTTTTGTCAATGTCGAAGGCGTCCATCTCATTATATGCACGATGCTCGAGAAACCGATCCAGCCTGCCTGCAGTACCTGGAAGGTGAACGGGTGAATATGCAGTCTTGTTTCAACCGGCATGGGGAAGTACTATTTCACGAAATACATAAAAGAATTCGTCAACTTACACTGCTGTCTCTTGAAAACATCTCCAGATACTGTGATGGGGCTTTGAAGAGAAGTAAATTTGGAGGATTTTGCTTCTTTTCTTCAAATCGTGTGATACGGAAATAGCCAAATGCGAAGGCCTTTCTGCTGCCGCGAAGGAATGACAAAAATACCTACAGTTGGCGGATATACTATCGTTGCTTGAACTTCCTAACGAAGAATAAGGACGACTGATAAGCTCGCTGAAAGGCATTTATGTGGTTTTGCTAGAATAAAGTTTGAAAAGGCATTATGTGATATTGAAGGAGCGCATGTAATCATATCAGGCCCTGTGTGGTTTCGAATCCCTTTGCAAAAACGGAACTAGGAATTGGGCATCCATGGTACCAGAGCTGTCTTTTCGTAATGCCGGTTTACCAAAGGTGATCTAAAAGGAAACGGGATTTCCATGCTGCTAGTGAGCATCGTCACTTTGACAGACTGCGGTTAGGCACGAGAATGTGAATGGCTTTTGTTTCGTTTATGGATTCAGTCTCATATTCTGTGTTAACTAGATACGCTCTGCCGCACGACAATGTACTGAGGCCATAGTTTTTGGCTGCGAAGAAACAAACCGGGCTTCTCTCTACAGGCCTAGAAGATCATCCCAGAAAGTTTTATAAGTTCGCTGACCGTCACGAAATTTTTGCAACAGTAAGTCAACCCGAATTAGCTTGTGTCGCTTACGGGATTGGATATCATGTCAGTAGTACAGAAACTACTGAGGCAATGACGTAGGTATTCCTGCTAATCCTGGGGATAGTGTTGTAAAACATCAGCGTGTCACAGAAAATTTTTGCCTCGAGGACTGATTAAAAAATACATCATTAATGTGCAACTGGCTCTACTTGTTGTGCTGTTAATTCCATTATTCGTCAACTTGCAGGCAAGTTTTTTATCGCAATGTCTTGTTCACACAAGTAAAGATTGAGATCTACCTGTTCCCTGCGGCTCAAGAGAAATAGGACTGTTGCAAAAGCAAACCGACTTGAGGTCTCAGTATTCATAGAGTAAGATGTCTGTTGTAACCACTCGAAGGCCTATATTTTCATAGGTTTTAAACGCCTTAAAATTATCAAAATATTATTGTCGAAGTGCGAAAGCAGTTTCTAAAAGGTTTTTTGTTTGCCTTCCTGCTCATTCCACACCTATCTGCTTTTCGGAAGACCAGTGAATAAATGCACCAGCCCTCCTCATTTGGTTAAATATTTAGTTTCAATAGGACCTCCAAAGCGTTTAAAGTAATACTTTGTTTGAGAGTGGTAGAGACCTTCAAGCACAAATCTTAGATGAGTTTAGTGTTGTTTCAAATAAATACTGGTAAATTCAGAATTATGAAATGTGGAATCCCTGCCAGTAAATTCAAATGGCTACTGGCCACTGACGCACATATATGGCATTAGAAATATATTTATTCCTTACATTTTTATGTCAATAATTTTTCGATCGTGAAAAAGGTTCCTTAAACGTAGTCAGCACCATGATACTCTGATTGTTTTCAAGCGTTCCAGTCTATCTACTAACATGTCAATACATGTGCTCCTGAAAGATAATTTTTGAAGTTAAAGGTGGCAAAAATAACGATTGTTACCAAGTCGTTCGTCGGTGCGCAGCGGTGTGAGTCTACCCGGGAATTTTGGACGATGACTCTAAGTAAAATGTTGTGAAGTATTTATGTAATTTCAGTTTTTTAATCATTCTGTTGGCAGCAACACGAGATATTTATCTTGCCAACAGTCATTTAGTGTCGGCAATGCTATATGCGCAGCGGGGCGATGGAGCTTGCGAAGCCCTCTCAAACGCCCAGATCCTAAGATCTAAAGGCACTTCGATGTCCGAAATAATAGTCAACACAATATATTGTTTCAGTGAGATGGGACGCCGAGTTCGCGAACAATTGTCAGAATCTGTCCCTTTCCTCGCAATACTCGTATTTGAGAAGACTGAGGCGATGAACTGGACACTCAGAAGGCTTCCAGGCCTCATTTCAGTAATTTACCTTGCTTTTTCTCGACTTCAGTACAATGTTTGAACCCTAACCATTTATTATTTTCGGTCGAAAAGGCCTGACAAGCACACTTAGTGGTTTTTTTTAACCCCCCCCCCCAATTAGCTTAACAAAACATTTTATTAAGCGGGGCTGCTTGACAGGTATATGCTTGCTGTCTCGCAGTTGAATATTCCGACCACAGTTGACCAGGACGGGAGTAGGTCCAATATTGCATAAAATCCTCCGTAGGGCACACTTGGGTACGGTACAGTGTTTGTCTGTCAAGGGAGAAAGCACTTCAGCGCGACTTATTCGATATCTTTGTGAGAGGAAACGACTACCTCTTTTGAAGTCCTTTGCTGGAGACAGGGCTGGTGTGCTGTGCGCATGTCAGTTGGACCGTCCAGCTCATATAGATCAGGTGGGAATCCTGGGGCCGAAGTTTCCTGAATTGCCTCCTCGTACCACTTACAAAAGAATTCTTCAAATTAACGAAAACAAAGCGCACAAGGCCCGAAAAAAACGTCCTCTAGGAAAATTCACAGGACTTCAAAAGCCCCCCGGATATCAAGATATTCGGAACAAACTGGGACATTTGGGATAACGGGTTTATTGTCAAACAAATGTACAATTGACTGGTAAAACCTAATAAACTGGCGCTGCTATGAGGGCAGCAAACTTCTTTTTCACAGTTGGGTCAATATGAATTATTCAAAATCTGCCAAAATACCTATGAATTACGTGAGCCTGGTAGTCATCTGGTGGATTCTAGGCGAATTACTTAGGAAATCCTGCTTGGGCAGTCAACCTACTGTATCAGATTTGGTGGATTCCAGACGTTGCAGTAGGTTGGGCGGGTAACTCGCATCGTCCGGCGGGGCCTCGTAGCTCAAGTGGTTAGAGCGTTGACTGTACTCAAGCCTTCTCCTTACTGCGTGAGTTCGAATCCTACCGAGGCGCCGAGTTTTTCACAGTTGGGTCAATATGAAACTTCTTTGGATAAAACTTACGAACTAACGGTAGTGATGCTAATCAGTAGTCTGTTGTTTGGCGTTTGCGTTCACGCACAATGTTTTATAGAGTCCAGGTCACAAAATGGAAACCTAGCCTGGGAGTTATTTTGATTTTCTCTGCATACCGATATCTGCGACCTGAAGTTTGATATATTTGAATTCCTTCAAGGTTATCTGACATCAACTCATGAAAATAACGAGTCGCGATTTACATGAAGACTTTGAAGCCCAATGCAGTTGACTGGACTCTTGACATTAAAAATTCAGTTTGACTGAAAACCTCTAGACTTTCCTGAAAGATTGTATGGTAGGAATCTACGTGTTCATGTGAGGAAGGTCAAATTAAATTCCTGACAAGTTGTGCACGCAGCATGTTAGAGAGTGATAACACTTTCAGTGCAAATAGGTGGACACCAGGTATGAGGCCAGTTTGGTCCTCATGCTATTTCCTACAAAATGTCGCAGTTAGTTTAAGGACAACCCATTATTAAATGTCATTAGTTATTAATTCAAAGTAGATGACTAATGATCACTTTTTACCCACTGGTTGCTCGTTTTTTCTTATGCACATCTTTGTTTCTAGTGACGCTAAGGCTAAACTGAGATATCATCGTGTTTGGAGAAGACAGAACCTTGCGGAAACGGCCACAAATTGGTTAAAAAGCCCTTGTGGAGGGAAACGGCAGTTTGAAACCTGGAAATCCTTTACTACTTGTCTAAACCATTTATATAGAACGTGAGGGGTGCCTTCAGGTCCCTGGCGTCAATTCCTGTTGAGAATGGGCTTCAATAGAACGGCCGGAAGTGAAATGTTCCCTCTTTAAACTAAGCATTTAAACCTAAAGCTCACGTGACATAAGATATGTTTCAGCATGAGAGGGAGGTGAGATGGGGACACAGTCTGGCTTAGCATAGGAAATGCTAACATCCTCACCGGCTGCACCCAAATCCAGAAGAATATAGTGACATCAGTTGACGTCGCGATTCTTGGGTAGTCAGCTATCCAGGTTTCCGTAATGCTTGCTCTACAGTCTGTGACCGATCTCATGAAGAATTAACGACAATTCTGAAATGTGTTTCTGACTATGAAGGATCACTTATATGAGTTTATAGTATTGATTATCTTATGCAACAATTGTGGCATAATCCCGTGATATTTCAGGCATACCAAGGTGTTGGCTTTTAAATAGGCTTCTTCTCGGCCACTATCCAAAAACACACTTGGTAAAAATGACCGTTTAGTTAGTAGGCATTTTCTCCATCGATTTTCGATGCCCTTGTAAAGTCGGATATATTCTGTGGAGAACCTCTATAAAAGTATAAATTCTCACACTCATTTGATGCCAAATAATGCGTTCTTCAAAGTTATCACTAGAATATAGGCTATTTTCTGGTCTTAAAAGTTTTCCTATTCTCGGATAATTTTGGAGTCCATCTATCGTTACATTTTTCCTTAGGGTTTTCAGTCTACATGCGTTCCTCCATGTCATTAAAAAATACCACATGGAGCTCATGAAATTTTGCAACGGATGTGGACTATGTTGTATACTTAACGGGGAGTAAAATTAAACAGACAGATATGATGCTATTCGAATGGACACCGCATGGTCTTAAAAATCTAATTATTGGAAAGTTTTTTAAAAGCAGAAGATACACTTTTCCAAACATGAAATTTGAAAAACACATAATTTGCCATCAAATGAGTGTAAGAAATAATATTTTATAGAGGCTCTCCACCAAATAGATTTGAATTTACAAGGGTACCGAGAATCGATGGGAAAGATGCATACTAACTGAATAATTATTTTTATCGCGTGTGGTTTTGGATGGAGGCTAAGAAGAAGCCGATTCAAAAGCCAACACCCTGGTATGTCTGAAATACCAAGGCATAATGAGACAATTGTGGCATAAGATAATCAATATTATAACCCCACTTAAGTAATCCTTCATAATCACATAATCGTGCCGGAATCGCCGTTAATATTTCATAAGATCCGTCACAGACTACATTTTGGATTCGGTATAAGGGGCGTCTAGTTGTGGGAGGCACTGTGTAGGATATGGTAGGCTACTCCGTTCATCCCTTTGCCGATACCCAACTCTCATCCATGGTCCCCTGAAGCTGGGCTCTGCCCAGCGTCTACAGCCTGATAACTAACCGGCAAGCTAAACTAAATGAGGTTACCAGGCAGTTGTGCGCCTTTTTCCTCTCTCCCACTTTCACAGTTCGACCGAGATGGCGACATGTAATACCGTAAGCGGCCCCGACTAACTCGGGTCTCCCCTGCATTAGATGAAATCGTAACCCATAATGGAATTTGGAAGCCGTCTGAGGTGTCTACACAGCCCTATTTAGGGACAGCACTGTTTAACCCCTCGCGTGTGCCTTAAACAAATGCCTGGATCGCGTCATCTTCACGCAGACTGTGGGTCGCAGATGTACAACTCACGGCCGAAGCAATCAAACAAACAGCAGCCCTCGTCCCATCCCCTTCGCCCAACCGTTCAGGCTGCTAAAGTGGCCCCGCTCACTCTGGCAGCCTGGAATGTTCGTTTCTACTTAGACAATCCCAGGAGCAACCAACAGGAACGAAGGACGGCATTAGTCGCTTAAGAATGGGCGCACTACAAGGTGGACACCACTGCCCTCAGTGAGACCTGGTTCCCCGAAAAAGGCCAGCTGAAGGATGTGGTCACCGGCTACGCCTGGATCCACCGCCCAAGACCAGAGCAACGCGACGCCAGCCTCGCATTTTCCATTTGGAACGTCATCGTGGGGCGGCCGCCGCAGGGCATCAACGACCGACTGATGGGCATGCGCCTGATTCTTCGGAGAACAAAATCTACTACCATCGTCAGTGTCTACGCCCCACTAATGACCAGACCCGACAAGGCAAAGATCAAGCTCTAAGAAAACCTGTACGACCTTCTGGCGACTGTACCGAAGACGGGCAAGCTGCCCTTCCTTGATGACTTCAATGTCCGCGTCGGACAGTCTATACTGTCTGATGGGGAGTGCTGGGTCCTCATGGAATCGCCGGCTGCAACGACAACGATTTCCTTCTCCTGCGAACCAGCGCAAAACACCGCCTACTCCTGACCAACACCTGCCTGCCGACGAGGAAGAAGGAGATCCGGATGCACTCGCGATCGCTGCGCCATCGGCTGCTGGACTACGTCCTCGTCCGGAGGTGAGGTCGTTAGGACGTAACGGTGACCAAGACGATCTGCGACGCCGGCGGATGGACAGATCGTCGCCTGGTCATCTTCAGGATGAGGCTCCGACTACAGTCTCGCCGAAAACCACAGGGTAAGCGACCATCAGGTAAGTTAAGTGCCATTTCTTGAATATGTCTGCGTATCGCTTCGACTTCAGAAATCAACCGGCTCAGCGGTTGGAAGAAGTGCACGTTGCGTCGACGATACTATCGTGAAGACACGGCGACGCCAACCGTGAAAGTCATGCCCTCCATCGCCCTGGACGTCCTCGGTCGTCCATGCCATCGAAATCAAGATTGGTTCGAGGAGGACGACGAGGAAATCTGCAATCCGTTTGCCAAGAATACGCTGTACAAAGCCTACGTCAACCACGGAACCGCTGTAAACAACGCTGAATTCACCGGATGTCGCCGCCTGGTGCAAAAGCGACCTTGGGAGATGAAAGACGCCTGGATGGATCGCAAAGCCGAAGAACTACAAGCAAACTCGGACTGCAATGAAACGAAGAATATTTTCGCCCCCATCAAGGCAGTCTACAGACCATGCACCAAGGGAACGAAGCCCCTGCACAGCTCCAACACGCCAAGGTTTCTTACAGAGAAATCGGAAATTCGAAAACTCTGGACTGACCACTTCTGAAGTGCCCCTAATCGGCTTTCTACAATCTCCGACGATGGCAACAACAGACTCCTTCAAGTGAAAAGGAATGACGACTTGCACCTCTCCTCATCCTCCTCCTCCTCCTCCTCCTCTTCCTTCAAGGAAACAGACTCGTGCACTAGCTATCCAGAGGGGAAGCACCGGAATCCGGCGACATTTCGGCTAGTCCACAAGCATGGAGGCTTCCGAGCCATGGACAAACTTGCAACGACGATTCAGAAGATGTGGCACCAAGGGCAAGTCCGTGGGATTTCAAGGACGACTACTGTCGGCGGCCTGCTCTTCGCGGACGACTGCGCGGTCAACAGCGCGACAGAACCGGATACGTGAGAAAGTGCGAATCTCTTTGACGCTGGCTGCGTACACTCCGGGCTGACCAATAACGCGGATGTAAAGGTGGTCATGCACCAGCCATCGCCCAACACTGGATACAACAATCCTCTCGTCATTGTCTTCGGTACCCAACTCCAAACCCGCAAACAAATTAGCCTACTTAAGCAACACACGCATGAAGCACTAACATAGACGCTCGTGCTGCGCACAGGACTTCCGTAGCCCTCATGGCGATTAAAAATAAAAACGTATCATTGTCATTATAAGCCAGCCAGGCCTTCGGCCGGCTGCAGGCCTCCATTTGGGACCGCCACGGACTTCGACTGCACAAGAGACCCAAAATACGCAGGGCGCTAGTTCTGAAAATGCTTCCATACGGGACAGAGATATGGACCATATACACCAATCAAGCCAGGAAATTCCATTATTTACGCCTTAACAGTCTCTGGAGAATACTAGAGCCGAGATAGTACGACCGGATTCCGGAGGCGGAAGTCTTGGAACGAACCGCAATCCTCAGCAGCCACGGTATGCTGGACAACTACAATGGTGATGGAGCGGCCACCTCATGAGGATGGACGATGGGCGACTGCCCAAGCGACTATTCACGGCGTCGTTGCGGGTGCTTGTCGACAATGCGGTCAGAAATGACGCTACAAGAATGATCTGTAGACCTTAAGAACCTACAAACCAGCCTCGCGACCTGGGAGGAGATCGCACAGAACCGGCAGATCTGGAGAAGAATAATGAAGACTGGAGCAGCCATCGACGAAGTCAACCGGATCGCCTCTGCCAAAGCCACGACACACACACTCAATCATCTCCAGCAGGTCAACGCTGTCAACAAGCATTCCGCGCACGAATCGGCTTCGTCGGATAGCCCCAGTGCAACAACACGACAACTTCACCTGCTGCCTTCGTAAAGGCCCCCATCGTTGACTCCGCACCATCCCCACGGTGACCAGGGCTATCACTGGTGATCACGCTCCTGCTGCTTCCCACGGCCGCCGACATCGTCAACCACTACCACCTGCATCATCCATGCCACAATTCCCGCGACGACGGTGACCACCTCTCCCACTACCAGTAAGAACATCCCCAACGATCAACTCGGGGCAGTGGGTCCCCTCGACACTCAGCGCATATTTCCCCGCTAAAATAAATGTGTTGCGCTTCAATATATCACGGTGGTTTTGAAGGCTGCCAACTGACTCGGTCATCCTCCCAGAACGGAGCATCAGATTGCAATAGTTACTTCCTAATGTTGGGATCCTTAACAATTCGATCTGCAGTATTTTGAGGTTTACGGATTTTGACTCAGAACTCCTTTAGTCCGCGGTTACTCGACGTATGCGGGTCTAAACTCTTGGCAAATATGCGCTAGCTGACGCGAGTGCCTCGACCTTTCTTAAATCAGCAGTATCAACGGAGGACCTACCCATGCAGGCCGAGCAGTCGGGACGTACTGGCCCGTTTTGCAAGCTGAACGACTCGAATCTAGCTGGACTAACATTGGCCCATTTCAGGAGGAACCAATAATCGCGGATGACACACGGAGTGGTCCCACTTGCACTGCTTTCGCCGCAGACAGGAAACTCCCACGAGGGGGGCATGATAGGGGCTCCCTTCATAACTGCCCACGAAAACAGTCTGCCTGCAGATAATATACACTTTTTAGAGAAAATTTGAATCAGTAGGACAAAACACCAGTCAGCAAACGACTTCTTCAAGTTCGGACAATTAAAAGATAAAGACGAACGAGCCAAAACATCGGGCGCCTGTCCGCAAATTTAAAAAGCACTTAATGCTACCGTGTACGTCAACAAAAATCGGTAAAACATCCCGGCAGGATATAGGCAAGACCTCACGTGGCCGTATTTGATTCATATTTTTGCAGATGTACCAGTGGCTAGAAGTTCTACGTATTTTCGCCCGGCTGATTGGTGTACGAATGGGGTTTCGGGTGTCATGCTCATTGGTAAAAATGCTCCGCCCTCCTCCTCCTCCTCCTCCTCCACTTTTTCCCTCTGCAGAGCCAGATTACAATTAGTCAAAATTAAATGTCTATGCGCGTAATATTTTTACTACCTGAAAAAGGTCGGTAAGATTTTTGTTTTCAAGAAGAAATCCCCACTGCACGCGGAGAACGACTCAACTTCTGAGAACTCTTTGTTACGTGATCACCGTGCCTTTACGCCATGCGAAGGTTCAATAGATGCAAGCCTTCATGGACAACACTGTGAGGAAGATGTAGAGTATAGTAAATTATCTTGATATTTCTATTTGGTACGGAGTTCTTTCTCATGATGGCACACATCTATACGTCGAAATTTTCAAGTGTCCACACCAACTTTGGGTAGGTGCAATCCATATTTAAAGAACTTCAACGACTGTACGGTCATGGTTACGTGGAATAAGTAGGAAGTCTCCAAATAATTCCAACAAGAAGCTTTTCGGTAATTCGACTGTCACAAAGCCACCGGAGATGTGCACTTGGGGGAATCGTCCATGTTTACGAGTTCCGAAAGTGCGCAGCAGAAGTGACCGTCAAGATGCTTAACCGTGGTTTGTACGCAAACAGGCATACTGAGAAGATACCTTCTGCCGTCAACTAGATCCTAAAAGACGTAGTTATCAGATAGATTGTCGAATGGGGTTATATTGAGAACAGAACGACAGGTCACGAGCGTGTGCACGAGAAAAATCATTTAAATCACCTCAAGTGGGAATTTTAAACCACAAGCCTGCACCCATTCGTCCAATAGTTTGTTAGAAAACAGCTTGATTTCTCTGGCAACATCCTTTGTTCCACCTACGTCAGTATCAAAATTACACGGTGAAGAAGCCTCTAGTGGACATATCCCGTGATGTCGTCTGACGGGTGAGGTCCATTGCGCATATTAAAAACCGTTTAATAAAAGGAAGCGAATGTGCAAGTCCCAGGTCCTTGTTGTAAAGAAGATGAACGTGTGATCACTGGGATGGTACGTGTATTAGTCTGAACTTTCAGTCTCGTACAGGAGACCGAATCATGTGCTTCTGCCAACACTCGGTCAGAATTCCTATTGTGACTGGTAATAGAAAGGAATGGCATCAGCCTCGTTTTGCACTACGTCGCGAATACGGACCCGTGTTCTTTTAGTGCATTTGTCTGGCTGTGTAGACCTAGGTGAGTTTACGCGGCATCACCTATAACATATTCGTCCCAAGAAGCGTCCTTGGATTCGAATACGTTACATCTGTTAAGTTCCCTAAAAAGCAGGACCGTCCTAAGGCGCTTATGGGGAATGTTTTGTTAAGCAGTCCACTGATCTGTACTTGGTCCCTTTGCCAAATGTGCTTCTGAAGGTTCCGAAAATCAGGCTGAGGGCACATCCTCCCGCAACCATGAGTCACGACTTGGAGAGGAAAACAAGACAGGGCCCTACATACGCTCCTCCTCTCATCAGGTGACGCCAATGATAACGAACGAGGGGAGTCTCTCCGTTGATTCCCCAATAAAACTCACAGACTCTTTCGATTATCTTCCCCCGAAAACCTCCCTGAAGCTGCCACTCCGAAAACCTGCGCACAAAGTTAAATGTGAGCGAGAGGCAGGAAAAGGCAAGACGACCACACACAGGGAATAAAGTTTACATGAATCGGTGTCTATTTTGCTTTAGGTCAATGCCGATTGTCAGCAGATGTAAACTGCCACTTCCGCAGGTGTCCTTAGGTAGCGCATAAGATACATGCCACGGACGGACCTGTGCCCGATATTTGAGAAACTTAGTGGCTGAGCATGCGAAGGAACTTTTCGGTTCTCATGAATGTTTGTGCGACTTTCCAGCACTCGTTGGATTGAATAGAGGTCTGGAGTTAATACTGTGACAAATATGAAGAAAATCAAGAGACTAAAAGATTCCTTGTCCTGGTTTAAACACATGTTCAAATCTTCTGCAACGATGGGAAAATATGTATATCACAAAACAAACCCACGTTAACATTAGGCAACAGCTTGAAACACGCAACTATAGCTGGTGAATATCGTGTTGCCTTTCCGCGAGTACTATCAAAAATAATAAAACAGACAAAGGATCCCACAGAGAACCCTATGTTTTCTACGCTGTATGCCAGATGACGATTTCCGAGACCATACACTTTTACATAACAGTACAGGCATTGGACATACCTTAGATGTCACGTATTGTATATAACGTTCCTTCGATATTACTTGAAGAGCCGATTTAAGATCGATTTTAAGGCATTCGCTTTCAAGGAAGTCTAACTCACCCTCAAACATGGATCAAGTCGATGCAAGGTGTCACCATGGACTTCAATTATTGATAGAAAATCCTCTTACTATGCCTAAGCTGAACTGTTATGATCCGACACCTTGGGATCGTGGCCCAGGTGAGACTGACGTCTCTTAAATTGCATGAGTGGGACTTGCAGAAAAAAGGAGTTTCCGCTCCGTTCTTGATGGCATATGATCAGTATAACTTCGCATGAGGCTTTGCGACACGATGAAACACTTATGGCGGAAAAAGTAAATTCGGCAGAATTAAGTGGCAGAAAACAACGCCTTCGTGTTGAAAGGGAGTTTCGATTTTACATGATTCCGGAATCACTGGGAAGCTATCTTAGTCGATCATATTCAATGGATCTCCTCATTACTGGACTACCATCTTATCATTCCCTCATTAAGTGGACGGCTCAGTGATTCGGCCCCACTTAGATGTATAATTCCAATGTTTGACCTCGTGGCAATGTTCTCAGTCGCATGCGAAACATTGTTAGTATATTACAGAGCAACCCAGATCTCTGGCCCCTATCTTCAAGGACGAACAAAAGGGCACCAGACGATAAAGGCCCCTGGATAGTAATTTCACATAAACTTGACGGCTGGGTATCCGACCAAGTATCATTGCAAGCAACCCACTAGAAAGTTGGTGTATCACTAGAAAACTGATTTATGCCGAACACCTACCCAAAAGCCTTCGTAAACCGGCACCATCGGATGCCACCCAGAAAGAGCCTAATTGAAGAGCGATTCGGAGACCCAACATGCCCTGCCGTATATCAGAATTGATCCAGAGACTGAGGAACGCAATACCGCGGTACTAGGCCTCAGAAATGCACACCAGTCCGAAGTCACCACGCAAATGAATCAAGATAGTCTATTGACAGGCAAATGCCGTCTGAGAATCTGCAGTGAGCTACCACATACAACGTATTTACGAGCCGAACCCACGAATAGGATAACAGAAATCGGGCGGGACACATTGCAAGCTGAATGGCATTACCGACAAAGACAAGGGAGACTGGAATGGCCATTTCTGGCTTATTGATCCTCGTCAGCCAGTCGTACCAAACCCTTGCCATTGTATATTCCCGATCGAAACAGACAGGACAACGGGCTAATGGCCCAGTGGTTAGAGGCGTGGGCTTCTAACTAACAGGTCGCGTGTTCGAGCCTCGGGTGTTCCGCACTTCGGGGTTGGATATGACTGGCTGACGACGGCGAATATGCCAGAAATGGCCATTCCAGTCTCCCTTGTCTTTGTCGGTTATGCCATTCTGCCTATATCATGCGCCGCTGTGCGGCTGCTGGTCGTGCACGAGAGAGAGAGCCCATAAGGCACAACGGAACGAGTGAGTTCCGTAAGAACGATCGGTGAGCGTTCCCACCACATTGCAAGCTGCCCGCCTTGCTAATGGGACTTAAGTTGGGGTTTTAAGAATTTTTGTAAAAGCGAGAGCCGGTCGAAAGATAGGCAATCGCACGGAGTCTTTTCCTTGTACTTCCCGGAAAGCCACTTTGACCTGAACATCACGCACAAATTAAGTTTAAAATCAGATAAGCAGAAAACTCTGAAGTGGAGCTAGGAATCAAAGTGAAGACATCATGAGTCTGCCTGAACTACTTTCGCTCCCACTCTACTAATAAATATAGTGCGATATTACCGGAGATGGGAAAAGGCGTAAAAATGAAATTAAATATGAGGAAGCATTTACATCGTGTCACTATCGCTGGGCGGTGCTGGCAGAGTAACAATTAAATGCTGTGGGACAAACGATCGATCACATCTTACAGGATGGTCAGCTGAACCACGTTTGATGGAATAGTACCTTAAACAACTTAGTTACATCGTTGCCCAATCATTCCCTGAACATCAGTGGAGTAGAGTTGCCCACAAATCGGACAGAACTTGAACAGATGGCCGTACTGGTCAATAAGACTTAAGTCCCGACATTTGTCAAGTGGACGTAGGAATTATAAAAATGTGTATTTAGAAGATAAGGGAATAGAGTATCGGTGTCAAGAGCAAAAAGAAGAGGTTGGAGACGGCCTCGACCCACAAACCAGTTCTAAAACAATTGAGGGCGCTCCCACACAAATGACATCCTACTTAGTGTTAACAATTATTAAGGAGTAGCGGACTGCAAAATACTAGTTTCTTAAAGGCAACCAGTTACAAACAGATGTCCTAAAGCTCCAAGTGCGGTTGGATGTTTTAGCTAGTGCCTTGAGAGTATAGTTCGTAAAGAGTCTTCCATGATGCACATAAACAACCACGAGGCAAAAGATGAAAGAGAAACGAAACACCGGATAATGAAGAGCAAGAACACCATGTCCAAGTTGCTAGCACGTACTGTAAAAGTTCGAACTAGAGAAACAAGTAGGTCGTTAGTTGGACAGTCGTATTTATGATATTTCTGTGAGTCAACCCAACAAACGTCCGAAATGTACGCCACCTTAAACAATGGATCTTGTCAAGAGGTGCAAAACGAACCCTCCCCCCCTACACTTCCTCAGAGCGAAGGAATAAGGCAAAGCACAAGCGAAACGTCAAATTACACACAAAAGCTAAACATATTTACACATGAGGACTAGTAGAATGACCAGGGGTAGGTATTCCAATCAGCTTCAAATCTAGAATTGTTTCTGGCTTTGTATGTCCCGTCGGGATTCAGGCGCTGCTTAATAGATTGTCGCATGGCATCATCTAGACGCCATAATCCACTGTACCGGTATTCTTGGCCATCTTGGTTGAGCCGATATTTGTAGTGAGATGTGAAAAATTCCGAAAACAGTTGATGTCGATCCCATCGCTTGTTGTGCCACTGCCTGAGGTAGTCTCGACTCAGATACTTAGCATTTGAGTCCATAGGAGTAAGCTAAAAAACAAACTTTCTGTAAAACGAGACTCCAGGGCTTTTTAACATTGAATTGAGAGATTATCGAGCTTAAATATTCTAGTAAGTCTTACTCAGAGACAGAATATGGATAGGAATTAAGCTAGATGCATGAAGTTTAAAGCCCTAACCCTAAGGATTAAAAGTAAAGACAGCAGAAGCGGTGCGGCGGCTCGCTGGTTTCAGGTGATGTGACAATTTAGACTGTCCTTATGTGCGCAAAATTGTCATTAAAACATGATCATGAGTGCGACCACAAAGCTAGGGAAGTACACACACCTGGTTCTGTTCCACGGAAGAGGAGATTTTCCGACAATTTTCGAGCGCTGACTCAGAAAAAAGATCCAAATAAATTCCGCGACGGAAGGGGGATTTGCCTTTACGCACGAATTTTCCATTGGGTAGAAGACGAAAATTGAGTAGATCTTCTTGGGTTGTAGGAAGCCCGTCCGGGAACTCAACTGGTTGCACCCGAACAAGATGCTTGATATTGTCTAACTCTTTAACTACATGGGGAGTATTCTTAACTAAAACCCATTTATGCATCTTTTGGTAAGACAACATAAACTATGTACCTTAGTTGTAGGTCCCATGCCGTATTTTTCAAGGAAACCCTTTTCGTAGAAGTGTATGCCTTTCCAAGGTTTTAGCCGGCAAACCATGAGAATTGGTGAAGGCTCTTCACAGGGTTTAAAGTCCTTTCGCAGCTCTTTTAGGTCGAATAATCTCTCGGCCCACGCCAGAGGGTGAAGAGCATCCTCCGAACCGGGTACGGGGCGACTTTCATAAGTGCGCCCTTTGGACATGAGGGCAGATGACACATATATATTGCGGACGCAAATAAGCTGGTGTATAGTTACTTGAGGAAGTCTCCGCAAAGCCCCTGGAAGCATCTTTTGGCACACGCTCCCAACAGTCCTCCAGATTTTCAGCTCATTAAAACTCGAACTGGCCCTTTATTAACGTATGTAAACTCGAGAGTTCCGTCCGTTCAATTGTAACGGCCAATGACGTCAAGGGTAACACACACCAAAGTACGGAAACGCTGAGAAGATGTCCTGGCTGAGGCAGACCTGAAAAGAACTGTTAGCATCTCTCGAAATTCATTCACACGCAGAAGAAAGTACAGTACCAGGTACTGTACGTCAAGTATGGGATATAGTGTAATAGAACGACATGGATATGAGGAATATGCATAACAAGCGTTAATGTACACGAGGAATGAGGAAATGCGAAGAGATGACCTTTCTAGATGGATAGTTAACCCTGACATAGTAGCTAAACAGCCCGTGGGGATGCAGCGCTGTGGGCACCTGCAGGGAAGGGCCGACGTGGGGGCCGAAGTTGAGTGGAAGAGAGACGAGAGCGAGAGTGCGTTGCGGGAGGCGGGTGTCGGCGGTAGCGAGAGGAAGGGACACCGGCCGTCTTCACCAACACGTAGTTACACCATCTCCATTCCAGGTCCGTGCCAAAGTGTTACAACATTCAAACAATTCTGTTCGTGCCAAGGGGCTTTACATAATTGAACTATCGGCCTTTTATTAGAATAATGACCAACTATACGTTTGGTTGGGCCACAGAGTACGACCAGCGGAGACAGGAAAGTAGGAGCTTCATTTATTGCTTTGCGCGACCGATGTTGGCAGGTCATAGCAAAATAATCGAAACTGCTAAGGATAGCATACTTCCGCATCGCCGCGTGCGATCACACAAAATTTTTCATGGGTCTCATGCAGGTAACTAACAGCGAGGGTGTAAAAATACAAAACTCTCCAAGTCTGTTTTGGTGCTGCAGTCAGTCATGAGGCTAATCTCGGTGTCCGGTGGGAAAATCATTCCGTAAGTCAGATATGATGACAGCGTCTGTGTCTTAATCCCCGACGATAAGGGGTTTTTGAATCAAAGACGAAATATTAACCCAGGACCCTAGATTTAGATCTTCAGTTTTATGAAACTACTAACACCTTTTCATAAGCATGAGTACTGCTATACAACCAAAGGATGCATTGAACGCGACGCTCAGTCACACGCACAAATTCTGATTTTTACACGAAAAAACTCCCGAATATTGGTCTTCACTTTCTCCAGAGTCTGTGAAGATGTGGAAATCCAGTTAAGTACAAGATGGTTCATACTTAAAGGACGAATAGGGACAGCGCTGTTAGTGGGCGTATAAACTGCAGCGCCCAACACGGGCCCAATGATGAGTAATCAAATACTGAGCTCCCAACTCCGGCGTCGTATTTACTTGCACGAGCACAATCACAGAATTCCGGAGACAGGTGAATAAAGATTTGAATCAGATAAAGTTGGTTACTGAGTCAGACGTTGTACCAGATGAAATAGTTCCTTACAGTCTGTCGGCTATGACCGTTAAAATGCCGTGCACTGGCCTAATCCGACTGTTTATTCAAATAGGGACCCTAGCGATGCTTTTGAATTTTAGGTGGATTCTCACTAGCCAAAATACAACAAAGGCCGCGGCTCCACGACTACGCGGAAGTTAATATTTTGCTATTCAAACAAATCAAGTCAGTGAGAGTCGATCTATGGAATACTTGGTTAGCCAAAGAACTCGTCCGATTACGGAAACCGACAGTAGTTATATTGAACACTCCTTTACAGAAACTGCCAACGTGATTTCGGCTATGGAGTCAATCTTTAGCCAAGCGGAGGTAACAGACAGGACGAAGGACCGTATACAACATCAAGTGTCCTCTCCCCTCATGGTTTGTAGGCGGCGCGAAGTGCTTTCCAAGGTCGAACGTGAAACACTAATGGAACTGAAGGCCAGCAAAGATATCATTCTTGCGTCTGCGGATAAGGTGTTTTTCACTGTTGTACCGGACAGTACAAATTAGTTTGGAAAATTGAGAGGTTGCTAGAGAGTCCTCAGTTGTATGATCCAGGCGAATCCATTCCCGCGACAACGCTGACGCATGAAACCACTGCGACGTTGTTTGCGGGGGCCCAAAACGGCCTTGACTCGATTATAAAGTCACCCCAAAGCGCACAAAGGGAGCTCTCCTTATCGGCTCATCATATTACTCAAAGGCTCTCCAACAGACTGGCAAAATGGCCGTTTCGGCGGTAGCCGTCATCGGATAGACGCACTTCGTAGAAAAAATTCGAAGGCATAAGTGTCCGGCCAAACGGCATCCTGGCATCGTCTGGCATCATGTCCCTTTTTATTTCTCTTCCCCAGGATCGGGCATTCGGGACCGTCGAATTTCCTCTGCAAATCCAATACGATGTGGTGGAGAATCGTCTCGGTCACGCCCAAATCCTCTAGTCTCAGAATTATTCGTCTCAAAATGTACTTCCAGTTAGATGAAATAATCTGTGAACAAGTAAAACGCACGGTAATAGGTTTGCGATTTCAAAAACCATAGCTGAGGCGGTCCTACAACAGTTAGGGTCGATGGTCTTCCGACATCAGAGACTGAGATTCTGGGCCCGGTGTGCGGATGATATCTTCGTCGTCATCAAACGAAGTCAGGCGCTGGCATTCAAAGAAATCCCACTGTCATCTTCCTGGATGTGCTCTTGCGGTTTAGGAGGGAGAAGACAACTAGCCATCTTTCTCTGATGTCTTCGTCTGTCACAGAAACTGTGTCGGCCCAAATCAAAAGTACTTGTGAGGACGACTAATGCGGCGTGAGTACTGCATTTCAACAGCAACCACCCAGTTGGGCGTAGGGGGCTGTGCAGGCACGTTGCGGCACGTTGCACTGAACAATAACACAAGACAGAAGAACTGCAATGTCTTCGACGCGTGCTTGGAACGAATGGTTTCTCGCTCAGCTTCGTCAACCGATGCATTCGCGAATCCGATGAGAACCGTAATGTAACCGATCCGAAGTTTTAGCGAGTGCTTTCATACGTGAAAAACCTACCGGAAGCCGTTGGCCGGCTGCTCACAGCACCCAGATTTGGTGTCGTTCACAAATTAGAAGTAACTCTAAGGTGCCAATTCCTGAGGGCAAAAAACCTAATGCCCAGTGAAGAAACGTCTTTATTCATTCACCGGATCTCACGCAGTTGAGACAATGCAAGTGCATCGGGAAACCGGGAGATTAACCCGGACGCTGATGGCCGAACATACGGCAGCAATGAGGAAAATGGTGTCAGCCCTCAAGTCACTGTTCATTTGGCGGAACCGGACCACACCTTTAAGTTTGGAAGGGCCGACATTCTTACAAGAGGGGGACAATTGCGTGGGCCGCTTACTGTCTAATTCATGTTTCTACCGCCCGAATTCGACTAATAAGCGCAATTACATCCTGTTCCCATATTCTGTGTTGGGACTGTGTCCAGACAAATTAACTCTCCATGCGGGAAGGCACGGTGACGGATAGTTCCAGTGACGATGAGCCGAACTACCGAGTAGTCTTTGAGCCACGAATTGGCACCAGTTATGAAATCGTGATTGTTACCGACTCGTGTTTGAAGTAACAAACACCCGCACATGAGAAACGATGCCCAGCGATAAAGGCGGATGCTGCTAATTACGATAGGCATGTGGTTTCATGGAAACTGCGTCATATTAATACGGCGCTCTTTGTGTCCTCGTTACCTCTACTTGTGACTGTCTCTAGTGATGGGTTTGAGTGAAGATCCGAAACGATAAGGCAATAAATTTCTTGTTCTCGCCAGTACCCTTTCCTCTGGAGAGCTTCCTGGAACTCGCCTATCCGCCTCTACCGGATGACTGGGTATCCGGCTTGCAAATTATCTGTTGGTAATTTCTTATCTCTTATGTATTGCCTCGTTGGTAAAGTAAGTTAACCAGAATACAAAGACAAATTATTCGAATAATTTTGGATACTCCATAGCGGGTTTTTGTTTTCAAGGATGTGGGGGGAGTTACCGATCGTAGGATTCGCAGTTACATAATAATGAACCTACCATCTTAAAAGGCTAACCCTTTTTGTTTCACTTACAGGCTTTTTTGTCCGGTCAACTGACCTTGTTGAAACTGAGCAGTCTGTTGCCCAGGCACACACACACGGATTTGCAACTAAACTGCAGACACTCAAACACCCGCTAAGTTTCTTTGCTGTAGACAGACTCTTAGTTCCAGGAAGGGCTGCCACACCATCCTCAGAGTTGTCGGTCTGCGTTGATAAGTGATATCGCTAGGCTTGACACACAGTTACACTGTTAAAGGGTGTGCTTGCTGACTGTGACCTATGTTTTTGGCACCATAGCCGCGGGCAAAATTCAATTTTGCACTTGACAAATGTAAAAGAATAAGATAACATGGCATTTAGCATAATTCTACAGAGGCAATTAAACAAGTAAAATGATCTTTTTAAGGGTCATCCAGTGATGGTGTCGATTTTCACAAATTCTTTTTGAACTTTTGGTGGTCCGCTTTGAATCATAAAACGTTTCCTCGGCATATGACGCATCATAACACGAACAATTTTAGTTTAGTTGTATTATACTTACTAGAAAATTAGTCCAAGCGTGTGAATCGGTAAGGTTGGGTGAATTTTTCATTTAGCTGAAGTCATCTATGCTGATTTCAGGGAGGTGCTCGACTGCGTTCCACACTAACCATCATCAGTATCATCAGTAAGTATCATCAGTAAAAGACCCAGGTCTGAGCTACACGAATAAACTTATGTTATCGTCACACGTTAAAGAAATTTTGGTAGGGGCTGACAACGCGGCCGCACTCTGCCGTTTCTTTTTCGCATTACTAACGAGACAGTTTTCCGCAGACGTGTTGTTTTCGTACAAAATCTTTTTTACGGTAAAATTGCCCTAAACGATGCGGTTTCCATCCAGGACCAACTCCGTGCACTGGTCTACGGACTTACGTTCGGTTTTGGGATTGAGGTAAGGGTGAACAGGGGGGAGGAAGGGTTAGCCATTGGCGTTGACGCAATAGTTTAGTGCTAGTTTCAGAGTTTATGGCTAGACTTAGGGCTAGGTTTAGTTTTGTTTTGAGAATTAGGGTTAGGAGTGAGGCTAAGGTTTAGCGTTAAGGGTTTTCTAGGGTTGGGCTTAGTGTTAGTGTTCAGAGAAAAGGTTTGGGGCTTGGGGTTAGAGTCAGGGTTTAGGCAAACGGTTCAGAAATTATGGTTGCAGCTAGGGTTAGTGTTCGGGTTAGGGTGAGGGTCTAAGGTTAAGGCTTGGTGCATAGGGGTTTGGTTAGGTTTAGGGTTCAGGGATGAGATCTAGGGTTTGGTTTAGTGTTACGGCTCAGGGCTAGGCTTGGGTTTATAGAGAGGGATACGATTAGGGTTAGGATTATTGTCAGAATAGCATGAATGACCTAGACAAGGGAGATTGGAGTGGCCACTTATGACTAATTAGCCATCTTCAGTCAGTTATGCCCAATCCAGATACGTTGAACACCTGGGACCCGATCCCGCGAATTGTTTGTTAGTAGTCCAACGCCTATAACCTCTGGGTCACAATTCCGTTTCCCTTTCGGTTGCGAGCGTGCCCCTAATATTGTATATATCCCATAGCAATCCACAGGGCAACAATCACGTGGTCCAGTGGAGAGGGGCGTTGAACTTCAGACCAATAGGTCGCGGGATCGAGCCCCGGGTGTCCCCATTTTCGGAGTAGGGATGGCTGGATGACGACGACTAACAAAGCAGGAATAGCTAACAGTCTCCCTGATTTTTATCGGCCATGGTATTCTGCCTATATTCCGCGATGTTGCGGGATTGCTAGCGAGGTAGAGAGGGAAACGCAAAACAGAAAGAAACTTGAGTGAGCAGCGCATTCAGTGAGCATCCGCCAAATAACGGCCCTGATTTTAACGCAAACTTATCTCTAAACATAAACCTACTCCAAACACAGAGAAAATTATTCAGAAAACTAAACCCCAAGCCATACCCTAGTACATGAACCATAGGCATAACCCCAGTCCTAACGTGAGTACTGGCTCTAACCTAAAACCTAACGTGGAACCTAACCTTAACACCAACGCTAACCCTAACCCTAACCATAACGGTTAAACCTAAAGACAGAACCCGAACCCTCGTCCCTAAATACTAGCCCTCTAACTAAACCTAACCGAAACATTAAACGCTGAACCATAGTAATAAACCACAAACCCGATTCTAAACCTTAAGCCCAAAATTTAACACTAACACTAAGCCCAACCCTATCGTTAGTATAGACACTAGCCCTAACTCCAGCCCCAAGAAGTAAGCCTAGTCATAACGCTAAGCCTAACCCTGAACATGGTCATAAACATTAAACGTAAATCAGTCCTTAAGCTAAATCCCAAATCATAACATTAGACTCAAACACTAAACTCTAAGATTAAAATAAAAACGCCAAAATTAGTATTAGTTCATGACTTAACCCTAGCCCTAGTCACTATAACAGCACTAAACCTGAACCCAAATGAAGCGTTAAAACTTAATCCAAACCATAACCTTAAACCTTGACCCTAGATCCTAACCTAAACTTGACTCTAACACCAAAATTTAACCCTCACCGTAACCCAATGCCTAACCCTAAAACTAAACCTTAATATAACCCCTGACACTAATCCTAACCCCAAGCAATAACATAAACCCTAACCAATTCTCTAACTGTGCGCTGCCTAACCCTAAACCTAACCTCAGACCTGGGTCCTAAATCGAACGTCAGCACTAAACCTAACCCCAACACCGAAGAGTAAACTCTAATCCTGCGCGTAAACCTTAAAAATTTAGCCTCAACCGTAACCATAGTCCTAACAACAACCATAGTCTGAGCTCTAAAGCTGGTCTTAACCTCGACACTAACCCAAACAATTAACTTAACCCTAAACTTAAACCACGAAATTAACACTAAAACAAATGTAAACCGTATCCATCAGACGTTTCGGATTCACGCTTGAACCCATCACCAGAGACAGTGACCCTTACGGGCGATTCGCGCATAGGACGTTGCTGTATAAAAAATAAAGAAATCGTATTTCTAAGTACCCTTTGGGGTACTACCAAAGCAAGTAAAAGTAAATTTTCAAGTGAATTTTATAGTGCGTAGACATACTCTGTATAATGTTCAGTTCACGCTTAGAAAAATCGGTTATCGAGCAGTGAAAAAACCCTTTTTTGAAAAAGACAAAGTGAATGCGAATTGATTGGTTTTAATTGAGAAAAAAATGTCACTCATAAGGGGATAAATATGTGGTTCGGAAATGTCTGGTCTGCACGTGATAGTGTATAAGGGATCCAAAGCGACGTTGTTAAGGCATAATTCCTAAACCAAATGAAACTATCCGCGTCAAGGGGGCGAGACAAGAGGGACCCATGAGCGGCCGGTCGCTGTCCGTTTAGAGTGCACCCGAGGAGGGGGAGTTAAAGACTGAGGCGGACTTCAGGCCGTAGGGGGAGACGCGATCCCAAGACCTCTTTGCTGACCGACCACACTACTAGCGGACGGCGGAAACAGAGAATCTCGCCGTGATCGTCAACAGATCGCCTGGAGCCGAAACGAGGAGATGACACCAAGAACCGCGAAACTCACTGACTGAGGCTGATTAGTCGAAATATCAGAAGACAGAGTAGATTCCTGGCGAGGTTCGGCAAATAACGAAACGGTGGCGGCTCAGAGCATCCACATCAACCTGATCCCGCTACTCTTTAGGGAGGATGTCAGGGAAGACATCACGTTCGGTGAAGGACACTATACATGGACTGGAAAATTGAAAAAAATATTAATTTCTGATGAAAGATCCTAGGAGGCGAAACCACACAGAGAGAAGGAAATGTGAGGGAATGCGGTAATTTGGTGGCGGCGTCCCAAATTTCCGATGGCCTTTCTCAATATCAAAGAGAAAGCTGTCCGGGAAGAATGAGGAAAATGGAAGCTTGATCGAGTCAGTATTTATATAAAGGCGCAGACGTCTCCTAAAAGTGGGTAAATAAGCTGATGAGCTCATAACGGTTGGAAATTTATTCCGAAGGAAAGTACACTTAAGAGCAAAAAAGGGGACGCTTAGAGGTGGAGGAAGTGGGAAAAGTAATAATGGAGAAAGAATTGCGAAGATTGTATGGGCGACTAACATGGGTAAGGGCTGAAATCCGAGGAAGATTTAATCTATTATTAATGCGAAGGAGGAGACAGAGGCCTGTTTCTAGTCTTCAAACCCATAGAAATTCTAGGTTGGTTAGCTGGCATCCATCTAAGTAGGAAATATTGGATGTGCCGTGTGTAAGAGTCTTCTAGTAAAATGTCTTTGAGCATTTTCAATTTTTGAACGACTAGCCTCGTTCATTAAACCAAAGAATGGACAACAGTGCTCAAGAATGGGAACTTCAAACATTTGACAGTTTTACTTTCGGGAAGAGAGAAATTGTGAGAAATAAAGCCACAAATCCGGGCTTCTTTGACCGTGATTCTGTCCGCGTGTGGTGAGAAATCTAGATTATTGCAGTAACTTAAACCTGAGCCCCTTACGGTGGTACATTCAGTCACAGGTGTGCCCTAAAGACCACTGGTTAGGGTAGTTTTTCAGATCCACAACACATATAGCGACATTTAGATGGAGTGAATTCCGCTAGTCATTTTGAGCTCTACGATGAAAGAGCAAGCAAATCAGCACGGATTTACTCCACGCAATGTTGGATCGCAAGTTTAGTGAATGAATGTGCACATTTGGAGTCATCGGCATAAATAAAAGGATAAGAATGTTTAACTGCCGACGAGATATGACTAGTGTAATTTCCTCTTTCGATGTCTCCTATTTTTTCGACCCCACAAATGAGCATCCTTTTTCATGGAACCTGCTGAAATATGTCTCCGTACTGAACTGCTCTTCAGTTAGTATGAACCTTTCCACAGATTGTACACCGCGGCAACTCTGCTTTCCATCCTTTTCTTTCTTCCTTCAGCTTATTTTGTCACCATCAACTCTTCCTTTTTTATAACTTGTAATCAGCGA
This sequence comes from Spirometra erinaceieuropaei, assembly GCA_902702965.1. Classification (NCBI taxonomy): domain Eukaryota; kingdom Metazoa; phylum Platyhelminthes; class Cestoda; order Diphyllobothriidea; family Diphyllobothriidae; genus Spirometra; species Spirometra erinaceieuropaei. The sequence continues at coordinate 26,999 of CACRXP010001472.1, read as the reverse complement.
AACCTGCATCTCAGGAATACGCTCAATATATTTTCTCTCAAGTCCCGAACAATCGCGCCAAAGACGACACAGCAAAGAACTGTAGCCTTCGAGTTTTGCCTAGGTGTTTTAAGCATGACAGGATCTCGTGCCCAATTTTAATTTCCGACCCAGCGCTCACTATAGATAGCCTCAACTTCTATCGACAAGACCGTGTTGAAAATCATGGCGGTGGTTGTCTCCTTTGTACCAGAGCCTTACTTTTACACTAGACTCGCGTCTTGAAAATTTTTTCCCTTTCTGGAAATCTCTGTTTCGTTCCGGTTATCCTTCCACAAAATAGGAAAGGCTTAGTTGGATGTGTGCATAATCCCCCTTATTACTCCGTAAATGACAGCCGCCTATACGAACTCCTTGAGAAAATCGCAGAGACTTCATTCGATGTTAAGATAACCGTAGGTATACATATTTCCACTCTTAAATTCTAGCAGCTTCTGGATACTGTCCACTTTCAAACTGGTCTCAATTAGTCCACTCTCCGACCATCAACAATAGTCTATCAGATTTAACTTTTACCAGTGGCATCTATCATTTACTAACGGATTTCATCGTGGCCTTCTTACAAGTGATCACTCATTAATTCCTTGTTGTCTTCGAGATTCCTTTTCAGCAAAGCCATCAATAAAACGTAGTTTTTCGACTATGCTAATATGAACACAGAAGTAGTAAAAAACTTCACAAACACTCTCGATTCGCACAATATTTTTCTCAAATAATGATCTAAATGTTTGCTACGACTTATTACAGTGCGTAACAGAATGTCTTCTCGATCTCATCCCGCTGAGGACATTTAACTCAAATGACACTTCCTGCACTGTCGCATATTTCATTAAAAACAGAGTGAAAGGCTAAGAAAGCAGCTTAAGGATCCTTCCGTAAGCACATCATCGGTTGACTTAGGAGTTTCTGAAATATATGGATTAGCTTCGAAAGTGAGACTCGCACGAGATAAGCCTGGAGAGCCTTTGGCTACCAGTGGCTCGACTCCTTCTAGATATGTTGCCTAGGCCTTCCATCAGAGATCATCAGCTATGTGTCATCAAGTCAGCCCGTCTTTGTTTATTTCCAACAATAACTTCATAACAAAGGGGCCCAGAAAAGCAGAATTATTAAATGCCTTCTTTGTTAAACATTTTATCACTGAGATTGACCCCATCCCTCCAACTCCTCCGCTGTCTAATGCTTCCTCCACAATCATTAATGCTGCTCCTGAGAGTATTCAGAAACTGGTAGGCCAAATTACTAACTCGCACTTAGTAGGAAATGACAGCACTCCGAACTCTCTTATTAAACAGCCCAGAGGTGTTCCTCCTCTTCTTAGCAAACTCTCTTTAATCTTTCTCGAGAATGGTTTCTTTCCTGACTTCTGGGAAGCCTCCATTATTAAAAGAAAACGAGGCGTTCACCGGGAGAGGTTTTTTGAAGGTCTGACGTCTGGGGTAGTTGTTTCGTCTACCCATCTTCAGAGACTGTAGTTATGGTGTTCAAAACTAGCAGGATGCCTATAAAGCACCTTCTCTCGCCAAAACCTTTGAAAAAACTGTTGCCATGAAAATTACTGACTTTTGCATAGCCAATAAAGCTATCGGCTTTTTCCAACATGGCTTTTATCCGATCGATCATGTATAACGTGCCACATGTCGTTTTGGATCCACTCACTTCTCTTCGTAATGATCATTTGTCTGTGGCCGTTATTTACTTTGATCTTAGTAAAGCCTTTGATAAAGTGTCCAATAGAAGACGCATGGTTGCATTAGAAGCATTGTGACTTTGCAAACCCCCTTATGGACATTTTCAAGCTGTACCTATCTAATAGTAAACAAAAGGTTTACGTTTGATCCTCACTTTCTCATGAAAGCCATATTGCAATTGGTGCCCTAAAAGGTGCCGTTTCAAGTCCTCTTTTATTCCTGCTTTTCATAAATGATAGTTCGTCAGCAATTAAACATTCTCAATCTTTTATCTATGTCGATGACTCGAGTCACACCACACTTGGCCACACCACATTTGCCTCGGCCAAGTGCGGCCAAGTGCGGCTGGTGCTGGCAGGGTCCATATGCGCACGTTCACTCACTAAATTGACTAAATTCATTAACTGAATCCCATTGCCCAATGAAAATAACATGATCATGTGCGCGACCGCTGTGGGTCACTCCGATGACAAAAAAGACCATGAAGAAGAAGCAGAGGTTGTGGAAAAAGTATTTACATTTTCAAGATCCAATAACATTCATCGAATATAGGGAGCAGCGCAACGAATGTCGCAAAAAACGGGTGGCTAGAACTTCTCTCGAGCGCCGACTGATAGCAGAATCCGTTACATGTCCCAAGAAGTTTTATGGGTACATCCGCATTAGAAGAAAGCATAAGGACGAAACTGCGTGTCTAAAAGATACCCTCGGAAACTTGTTACTTGAAGGGCCACCGAAAGTGCAATTAGTATATCAGTTTTTTCAGTCGGTTTTTACGGAGGAGTCCTATGAAGAAATTAGCAGTTTGAAATGGGTCAATGAAGCCGGGAGCTTCAAATGCGCCAAGATACTGCCGTCATTGACACGGTTGCCGTTCCCGTCAAAGTAAGACGTGTCCTCGGTAAAATAAAACGAGATAAGTCTTCTGGACCTGGCGCTGATACTTAAGCAGCCATCAACGGAGCTGTAAAAGCCTCCTTCGACTCTCTTTGAGCTGTCAATGAGAACGGGAATACTGCACTCAAAGTGGAAGACATCAAACCTCGTTCCCTTACATAAGGGAGCTAGCAGGATGACAGCAAACAGCTTAAGACCCATTAACTTGCCTCTCACGTAAAACGATAGATGCTCTAGTAAAAAACGCTATATAGCAATTTTGCGAAGAAAACAGCATCTTGCAGGATTTTCAACATGGCTTCCGGAGAGGACGTTTCGACCTCTTGCATCTGCTAACTTGTCTAGAGATCTCGATTAATTTGATCAGATTGTGAGAAACTCGGCGATTTCGGCGGAACTCGAAGTCACAACAGCAAGGAGGAGGCGCGAGTACAGCTAACGCTCTAGTCACCTGAGTTACGAGGTCCCATCGCGAGCCGTGAGTTTAATCACACTTGAATTAAGTCACCCATCCAGCCTGTTGCGACGCACGCAATCCACCAAATCTAATGGAGTAAACAGACTGCCCAGGGAGGATCTTCTAAGTAATCAGTTCAGAATCCACTAGTTAACAACTGGACTCACATAATTTATTGGTGTTTTTGGCAGATTTTGGTAAAACGAGCTATTCACATCTTCCTAGGTAGGGAGTTTATAGCCAAAGACCGAATGAAGCCACTCACAGCCTATTTTACATCCAGACGAAAACAACATTCCCTAAAGTCCATGACAGGCAGAATATTCTTTATCCCCAGATTACTAAACTAGTTGCGTTAGTTCCTAAACGGCACGGCTCATTCTTTCAATTTTTGATACTGCCATGCCTCTGAAAACATTATTAGCCTAAAATCAACATCACTGAATACGCGCAAACCTAAATAAGTGAAGTAAACGTGCAACTAGAATAGATGGGTTTATTTAGAGGTTTCGTGTTTTATAAGGGGACTAACAGCGACCAAGAGTTGTTATGATAGACCTATTTCATTGTATTATTTTCCTGGCTCGTCAACTGATCCGAGTTATTGCGGCTTATGTTGGCTTGCTCACAGTAAGAAGATAGGGTTCCTGTCTCCCTCAAAGTTTCTAAGATGTTGGAGGGTGGAGGAAGCGATTAGTTTTCGAGTTCATTTAGAACTTTTCTGGGCATGCCACCCAAAGCAGGCGAGTTGATGTATTTTGGTACGGTGCTTGATGTGAAGACCGTTGCGCCAATTGTATCGATGGGCATGCTAATCTAAATGGTTAATCTCTTGTTAAAAGTAACTTTTCGGTATACAGGGGTATAAATCGGATGAGGTTAACTTTATCTCCCGACAATCACTCAGACAAGTCATGCAGTCACGATCGCGTTTCGCTTTATTCACACCATGGAACCTCGGGCTTTCCGATATCATTTGGCTATCATGGATTCAAATGTTGTTTGTTCCCTTGTCAGCATATCCTGACATATATTTCACAGTCTTTTTCAAATCCGATGAATGTTCTGGTAGGTGCAATTCGGCATATTGTCCACAAAGTCTCAATTTTTGTTTTTCTCTATTATTTGCGACGTCGTTCACTCCGAACGGGAAACACAGAACGTTATTCTAAGCAGGCCATAGCTGTTCAATAAGCACTAAAGTAAGTTCTGATGGAGAAGCCAGGCCATTTGGGTCGAGTGCTTGTGTGTCTGTAATCCTTCAAATACAGACATAGAAGCACCCAACCTAAATGCCAACTGGTTCTTCTTTCAGAAAATAATACCGTGTCTGGTAGAGTTACTGTCCGCTTAGGAGAAAGTTGTGTGCTTCCCGTCCAGAGTATGCGGCGTTGAAAATGAAAAAAATTCTCTTGAAAAGGAGAACGCGCGGAAAAATGTCGGATATCGAAAAGTAGAGCATTCCTCCTGAATTTCAGTCCACTCTCTTCAGTAGAATTTTCATTTTAGAATAGCTCCCTCTCTATATATTTTTTTGTCGTCTGTTCGAATTCCGTTTAAAGAAAAGAAATTACGTCCATAAGTAAAAAGGCAATGATCCCTTCGGCCCAGAGGGTTGCGAAAACCCACTGTGTGGAGCTCGCAAAGATAATTAAGGTGATCGATGCCTTCCGTCTTGAAAAACGGGCAGAGAATCCATCGGGATCAACACATTGCCGACCTCTTAAAGGTGTGCGTGTCTGCTGCGAGCAAGCTAGTCTCAGTCTTTACCGGCGATTCAGGATACAATACTCCAATCGAGGCGTTTTTAACCGAACTACATCCCCAGAGGAAAGACTGTAACGTCTTCTGCTAGTTCTGGAACTGAGACTGAAGCTAAGCAGAGGGGAGGGCAATTTAGTTATACAGAACAATAAAGTAAGGTGGCGTCCATCATTCTTCCATTGAACGGGTTCGGTCTTAATAACTGCGCAGCTGACGTACTAAGTGAAGGCGTAAACCACAGTGTCACCACATTCCCCGTCCACTGAAAATTAAAATTCATGTACACCAACGCGCAGAGTTTGTTATCAAAGTTCGGCGAGCTAAAGGTCCACCTCTGTGATCTATCCCCTAACGCAAGCTCTGTAACAGAAACCTGGTTGACTTAACACGTTGACGACCGTGAGTTAACCATACCTGCCTACTACGTTTGTAGAATTGACAGGGAAGGGCGTCGGGGAGGAGAAGTCATATGCGGGAAACATGGAGTAATGGTGGTTTACAAAACCAACGAGTTGGCTGACTATGAAGGTGCCGGGTTCACTGAGCATCCATATCCTGAGAGTCTATCGACCGCCGAGACGGGATCGCATTACCGACGCTCGCCTACTGTAGGAGGTCGAGAAGTTGGATATACGGCTGGATATCCTGATCATGGGTCACTTTAACGCGCTTTACATAGACAGTAGGTCGGCCAACGTAGGCAGCTCAGAACAGATCTTTGGTGGTCGTCTTACGAACACGAGGCCAAAGTTATTTCTAACACAACTCGCCACGTTTCCAACCAGGGTACGCAAAGCCCAACAAGCCGACCACCTTGATCTTGTCCTTGCAAAATCACGGGACAGCACTGATTTCATGTCTACCACGTCGTTCTACTGTGGGAGTACTCACTCTTTTCATGCCCGAGAAACCCATGACACTTAGAAGAAACATTTGGAATAGGGCTTTCGACCAAATGAGGGCTGAAGTTACACGCATTGAGTAGGAATTTGCGTTTGCTGGATACCTACTCAAAGACTGGAAACGGTCCCGAGAAGTACTGAAAAGGCTCAGCACAAGCCACTGCCAGCTCTCACGAAAGAGGCTAATAAACAGATATTGGTGGCTTGCGCAGGCCTTAAAATTAAGTAAATAAAAGGTAGGAAGTGTGTAAAAAACGGTTTCTGATAAGAACGCTACATCCAAAATTGCGCACAAAATTCGAAGACATCGAGCCAAGAATTTCATCCTCAGAATAAAAAAGAATTCGAGCTGGATCCGCTTAGCTGTCCCGAGGAGAACCCAAAATTGCTCCATGGTCACATAAGACAAAGCACGCGAAACAAGAATCTGATGCCATTGCTAAGGACTGCCAAAGGTGAAAACCTCACTAAAGATAAGGTGAAAGCTGATAATCCTTCAATTTTTTAAGGTCCGCGATTGGTAAGGAAATGGGATTCAGCCCTCCCGGGAGTGACCTCGAAGAGGCCGCAATTGTTGAGACCACTCAGTTCACCAAGACCATTGTTCCAAAGGAGCTGACACAGCTAAAATCATCAAGATCGCCAGTCTCGTCGAGATTCCGACGAAGCTTTTGAAGGAACTCGCCAGTAATTTGGTAAAACCACTCCCCGTGCTTTTCCATTAAGCAGCCGAGGCCATATATCTGCCAGTCCACTGGAGATCAGCGTAGATTACGCTGATATATAAGGATTGAAGTCGGGTCTCTGCAAACAATTAAAGACCGGTCAGCCTCATCTCCATTTTCTACAAAATTATGGAAAAAATAGTTAAACAACAATAAATGCAGTTTCTGCAACGAAACTATCTGCATTCCGACTTCCAGCACGGATTTTGCAGAGACAGCTCCTGTGTGACAAGCTTGTACTACTGGCCATAACACTGGACTCGGGCCGTTGTTGGAAGGAATATGATGCATGCGGTCTATATCGACCTCAAAAGACCTTCAGTACTGTGCCTCACCATCATGTTCTGTTCAAACGCAGCCCTGTAGGAGTACAAGATAAGCTTTTGATGTGGATTCAAAGCTGTTTATTCGGCCGCCTTTAAAGTGTCCATGTGAGTGACTGGCAAAAGGCAGAGGCTGCCGTTAAGAACAGTGTTCCCCAAGGCTCCGCTCTTGGCACTACTCTGTTCATTATATACGTCAACGAATGAGCACATGAAATAGAATGCGGTGTCGTTATGTTTGCCAATGGTATAAAGGAGCATACAAGATGAAGCTGACGAAGTGCGATCGCAGGCCAACATAAATCGACTCGAGCAACGGTCGAACGAATGACTTTCGACGTTTAACGTGAACAATCCTAACACTCTACGTGTCGGCGGAGCCAGTTCTCCTAATCGCATGTTCTGCCGCCTGACTGGCATACCATTGCAAGAAATGGACACTCAGAAGGATTGGGGTGTGTAGATCACAAATCCATTCAAGTCTTCGATGCACTACTCAAAGGCATCCATTCGACGATATCCATCTTGTACCTATATAGATGGACGTTCTCTCACTTTGATGAATACTGTTTCGCCATGGTCTTTCAGGCTTTCTTGGTGCAGCATCTGAATTTTGCTATCCAAGCATGGAAACCCTGGATCGCTAAAGACCTCGGCATACTCAAAGAAATTAAACGACGGACAACCAAACTTGTGACTAGACAAGACCCACTGTCCTCGGAAACGCAATTAGCTTATCCTGAACTCTTTCTTTTAAGTAACAAGCAGCTATGGGGTGGTCCAGTACATGCTTCCTGCATTCTGCACGGTCAGGACTATTGCCTTCTATCTAGAGACTTCTTCGAGTTGGCGACTAAGAATAACCTGGGGGGTCATTTATTCAAACTACGTATGACTGGTGCTAGGCTAGACACATAGAAGTTCCTCCTCTCCAACAGAGTGGTTGCAACATGGAATACTTTGCTTGAGAATGTTGTTAGGTCTGCATCCATAGAACCATCTTAACGGAAGCCGGGTCAACATTACAGTGCGTACCACAGAGCTATCCGGCCGTATCGTCTTGATACCTCATGCAACAATCTGTTGCTGTTGCAATATTACTACGAATTTCCAAGTAAGGTTTGTGTTTATAATTTATTAATGTGTGAGCTCCGGTGAAAATCATTGCTTAAACTCACCAAGACTCTTGCAGGTCAAAGATCATATTACTTTCCCTGTGGCTTAGGGGTGTTTCATGTAACCACTGTGTTCCGCACCTCGCTAAGTACATATGCCTTCCAGTGCTGTTAATGGCCTAAATACATTGTTCATCTGTGCAACTTTTGGCATTTGGGTCAAAGAAAACTTCCTTTGTAGTTTTTGGATGTTTCTCCCTTTGCAATGTATTTGATATCGTTTCTCTGCGCGTAACAAGAGGGAATTTCAAAGGTACACACGTCCTTCTCCCAACTCAACTAAAGCCGATCCGAGAATTCAACCACTGTCACTAATAATGGTGTGGTAAAACAGCTTGACTCCTCTCCATCGCGGAATCACAAGAGGATTTTAGCGATCTCAGCAAGAAACGCGTCAGTGAACAACTAAGTAAATTGCTGTTTAAATGAGTTTTCCGATCGGGTAAATTACATCAGTTCCCAAAAAATGCCTAAAGAGTCGAAGTCGTCAATAAGCATTACATTTTTGCTACGAAAAATTTCCCCAGCTTAGTGCTGGGGACATCATCCGCATCATTTAGCAATCTCAGGGGTCAGTAAACGAGGACAACATGGAGATCCAGTTGGTTTGAAATTCTCAAGTTATAACAGAGAATTTCAAAACAAATGGTCCTTTTTTGGGAATGCCCGCCCATGCCGTAGTCAACGCCAGTCCTCATAAACATATCGACTAATTTAAAATTGAAAATTAAAGTCGGAAATGGGTCACGACCAGTTTGACATGTACAATTTCCTTGAATTGTCCTCGTACATTTGAATGCATCATTAGCAAGATTTTTCTTCTCTCGTCAGCTGAAAATTGTTTGTTAGCTCTTGCACCTGAAAAAAACATTGGTGATAAATGGTACGCAGCATCCAGTTCACTATCAGATTTATAATCTGCAGATTTTGGATTAGACTGAACGCGTGTGTGCTTCCTACCAACCCTGCTGGAGGAATCCACAGAACCGACAATTTCATTTTCATCATTCTTAATTTCATTTTGAACCAACTGTGGAAAGCTCGGCAATCTGGCAGGATTCACACGCGACAGTAAGGGAAAAATATGCATACAGCCAACGCTCTAACCACCTGAGCTACGAAGCCCCAAATGTTGTGAAACTCACGGCTCCTGGTGGAACATCGTAGCTCAGGTAGTTATGGCACTGGTTGTATTAAAGCTTTTTCCTTGATGTCTTGGATTCAAATCCCACCAAGGTCGCCGAATTTCTAGCAGTTTGGTCAGAATAAATCATTCAACATCTACAAAAATACCTCTAAATTGCTATTATTGTCATTCTTTTTTGATGTCTTTTCCCTTGTCTTGGTTTTTTCTCAATCCAGCCTACAAAGTGCCCTATTTCAAATGACAAGACCGGTTGCAAAAAACGCTGCAATGGGTGTTTCCTGTTCTGTTTATTCGCAACAATCTGCCATCTTCCTGCTGTTTGCTTTTTTATGAGACCTTCAGTGGTATCTGTGGCACTCTTATTTAATGCTCCCAAACTGACGCTCCTTTGGATTTCAACCACTCCACCGGGTTCCTGGGTACCGTTCAGCAGACTGTGAAATGCAAACATCATGTATGACCCTCTCTCCTGCAGTTTCGCAAGGGGCCTTAAGGACTTCCTGGACAAAAGTACAGTGTGGTCTGCCAGGGAAAAAGTGAAGTAAGACTTTGAGACAACCTTTATCCATGGTGAAGAATATTAGTTCTGTGCCACTTGGAAGTAGATTGGGTGAAGTTAATATGTTTCATTTAAATTACGGGCATCTGCGCGGTGGTCACATGCAGGCCTACTGGATTGTTAAAAGTCACGAGCGTGATAATAATAATTGTCTTTATTAAAGACCCGTCGGGGTCCCATCAAAGCAAGTAAAAATAAATTTACACGCAAATTTTAGACGAGGTAGGCAAAATCTGTACAAAGTACGATACATCGTTTTTGAATTAGAAGTCCATTAAGAAAAATGATAAGCGAGGGGTGAGAAAAAAGCTCCACATGAACATTTAAAAATGATTGGATAAATTTTACAGGAGAAAGAAACCTCTCGAAAAAAATAGAAGCAGAAAAATACGGGCAGGACTGGCCTGTATGTGGCGGTATATAATGGATTATTATCGGACATCGTCACGGCCGAAATAAATGTCAGCTGTATATGGCATTGTATAACGGATTTCATGAAGGGGTAAGTAGGCGGATCGGTCAGGACTGGCCTGTATGTGGCCTTGAATAAGGCAAATAAGTGGCGAAATTGAAAACCAGTCTCGAGCCGATAGGAACACAGATGCGGTCGGTTACATTCATCCGATTCCATCCGAGGCTGGGGCAGGGAGATGTGACCAGACTACTAGTATATGGCGAATAGAGAAGATTTCGCCAAGAGCGTCGATGGAGCGCATTCTGTGAGGGCACGATGCATGAACTGAAAAATTGGAAAAATTAACATTTCCGGTGAGGGATCTTAGGAAGCAAGATTACTCACAAAGTAAGGAAATGTGAACAGATACGGAAATTTAATGGTGCCATACTATATTCCCGGTGGCCCTTTCTCAATGTCAAAGAAAACGTTGTCTGGGAAGGATGAGGAAACTAAAAGTTTAATCTAGTCAGTATTCAGATAAAGGCGTAGCCTTCTCTTAAAGGTGTGTAGATTTTCTGACGATCTTATATTTACTGGAAGGTTATTCCAGAGGAAAGTATATCTGGAAGCGAAAAAAGGGAGCGCTTAGAGGTGGAGGACGCTGGAGGAGGTATAATCAAGGACGAGTTGCGTAGATTGTATGGGCAACTACTAGGGCTGAGTGCTGAAATCCGAGGAAAATTTGAACTATGATTAATGCGAAAGAGGAGACAGAAGCCTGCTTCTAGTCTTCGAACCCATAAAAATTTTAGGTTAATTAGCTGGCGTCTATCTGAGTAGGAGATATTGCGATGTTCCTTATCTAAAAGTTTTCTAGAAAAACGTCTTCGGAATTTTCAATTTTTAAACGACTAACTTCATTCATCAAACCAAAGAATGGGCAACAATACTCGAGAATGGGAAGTACAAACATACGATAGAGCCTTAATTTAATTTCAGGAAGATAGAAATTGTAAGAAATAAAGCCACAAATCTGGGCAGCTTTGGCTGGAATTCTGTCAGGGTGTGGCGAGAGATCAAGATTACTAGTGTAGCTTAAAACTAAGTAGTTGATGGTGGTACATTCAGTCATAGGTGTGCCTTGAAAGACCACTGGTTGGGGTAGCCTATCAGGTCCAAAACACATATAGCGATATTTAGACGGAGAGAATCCCATTAGCCGTTTTGTGCTCCAAGCTGAGAGAGCAAGCAAGTCAGCATGCATTTGTTCCAGGCAATGAAGGCTCGTATATTTTTTGAAAGAATATACACATTTGAGATCATCGGCACAAATAAATGATTGAGAATGTTTAACTGCTGTCGAAATATCATTTATGTAAAGCAAGAACAAAAGAGGACCTAAAACGGTACGTTGTAGGACACCACTGACAATAGGGCTTTCACCGGAAAGTGAAGATCCCATCAAAACCTTTTGTTAACGATTATACAGGTATGACCTGAGAAAGTCTATTAGTGGACTGCGAATTCCCATAGCTTCCAATTTAACCAAGAGTCTTTTATGTGGTACTTCATCAAAGGCTTTACTAAAATCAAAATAAATAACGACGACAGATAGATGGTCCTTACGAAGAGAGGTAAGTACATTGAGAAACGACAGATGACATGTTTCGCAAAGGCGATCTGGTAAAAAACCATTCTGGGAAGGGCTAATAACTTGATTGGCTATGCAAAATTCGGTAATTTTTACGGCGATAATTTTTTCAAAGATTTTGGCGAGAGAGGGTGTTTTATGGACACCTCAGTTCTGTACGTCAGAACGACAGCCAGACTTAAATAAAGGAATACTAATAGAAGTTTTCCAATAGTCAGGGAAGAAGCCGTTTACGAGAAATACTGAAAAGATTTTGCTAAGCAGAGGAGGAAAATCTATTAGCTGTTTTATAAAAGGGTTTGGGATATTGTCCGTACCTACGGAGTGAGAGTTAGGAAGATGGCTTATCAGTTTTGAATACATTCAGGAGAAAAATTAATGATGCTAAGAGAAGCATCAGACAACGGAGGAATTAATGGGATTGGGTCAGATTCAATGGTGAAATGTTTGGCAAAGAACGAATTTAAAATTTCTTCTCTGCCTGACTCCTCTGTAAGGAAGGCACCGCTAGTACTAAGCATAGGCGGAATGACTTGGTGGGACTTAGCAGATGATCTTTGACGGAAGATCTGAGCAATTGATTTAGAAGCATTCATGTCATTAATAGCTAAAGACTCTCTACGCATATAACGCGCAAGCCTCTTTTTCGAAGCTAGTTCAAATATTTCAACGATTCTTAGATGAACTGATAATGAGCTCACAGAAGGATCTTTCAACTGCTTCCGTAACGTTTTAAGTCTGTCTTTAAAAAAGTGCAAGACAGCGGTGGAATTAGCACTCAATTTGAACAGCTTCCGAGGAATAAGGTCAAGAAGACCTTCAGTTACGCATTGTAATAAATTGTTGAAAAAATTTAGATCATTATTTGAAAAAATATTGTGCCAATTAAGACTGCATGTAAAGTTATTAACTAATTCCCCGTTAACATTAGCAAAGTCAAAAATATTACGTCGTTCTGTTGGCTTTGCGGAAATGGCAACTGGAAGGCGACAATGGATTAATGCATGATCAGTTGCAAACAGGTCATGATAGAAATCCATAGATAAAGGGAAGGTGCCATTAGTAAACATCAAGTCTAAAGCACTATCGTTTCTGGTCGAAGAACGAACTAATAGAGAAAAGTTTGAAAAGTAAATGGTGTCAGGCAGCTTCTGGAATTAAGGAGGAGAAGCGTGTGTGTGCCCGTCAACTTCTGGCAAATTAGAATCGTCTACGATCATCTTGATATCGAAAGAAATTTCTGCAATTTTTTCAAAGAGTTCACAGAGTTGGCTTTCATTTCCGGAGGAACAAGGAGGATTATATACACATCCGACTAAGGCTTTCCTATTTTGCGGAAGGATTACCGAAGCAAAACATAAATTTCCACAGAAGGAGGAAACGTTCAAGTCATAAGGCGATTGTGCAAGTGAGGCTCTTATGTAAAGAGGGCACCCCCGGCCGCGTTTTTCGGCACGATCCTGACGGTATAAACTGAGGTTATCTCTATTGAGTGCAGAGTCTGAAATTAGAGAGTGAGCCCAAGATTCTGTAATGCACAATACGTCTGTGTCAAAGTCAACGGCTACACTTCTTAGGTGTGCCATCTTTTGCACGACAGATCTTGCGTTGAGAGAGACAATACTAAGCGTATTCCTAATATGTAGGTTTCGCTCATTGCTGCTTATAAAAGAGGAAGAGCGGAGGGTGAAAATTAAGCTGTCGGAACGAAGCAATTGGTGGAGGACAAATTTGCTGCTGTCTAAAATTTGTGGGGTAACTACTAACTAGAGATGCAGCATTTTGTGGAAAAACATTTGAGGAGGACCCAGGAAGAGAGAAGCTATTTTGTTGGGTTGGAAAAATAGGAGGCATGAAAATAGGATTTTGGGAATTGTTAGCATAATATGAGGGGTAGTTTATGTTAGGTAGCGTACGTAATAGGTTCGGGAAACAGTTAACATCAGGAAAGAGCTTTATTATTTGGAATGTCAGACTAGCAGTGGGATTGGAAAAGTTATCAGCAGTGCTATATACTTGCATTTTGCAGTCTGGTTTGATTGTGGGCTTCACAACTGGGCGTTAAGTTGAGAATTCAGGACAGGAACAGGTAAAGCTCTCCCTGAACTATCATCTAGCTTATTGGACCTAACCACGAGGTCAGACCTGAGTGGCCAGGCGTGGGAACGGGGTGGATTCGATGTAAGTTTATTAATTAAATCACTATTCTGAGTGCTGGGAGTCGTTTGTGCTTCAAGGACTGGCTCATCTTTACTGTTAAGATCAAGCTCCCTAGTAAATCTGGGAGCCTCATTCGAACAATCCTTGCTTCGTGGGGGAATTTTAAAGGGGCTAGTTGCAACTGTCTCTGTGATAATGTGATCAGTCGAAGAGCTAGATGGAACTGGGGTCGCCGTAGGTAGTGGGGAGATTTGGTCAACACCCGATGGAGAAACTGCTTTAGAGGTAAAAGGCATATGACTAGAATTCGGGGGTAGCTTTACGTTTGTAAATGGGAGAGAAACTCTTCGCTGCAGTGGAGTTTGATCTCAAAATATAAAAAGTTTATTTCCTCTGAGATATTGAGTCGAGCACTCCAAACGGGAGAAAAGAAAATCCACTTCAATCGACGAAAAGAGTTTGACAAGAATTGGCAGATTTTTGCTCCTAGATAAAAGACTTTTAGCTTCAGCGACCCTAAAGTTGAAGCCGCATGAATAAAGGAAGTGAAAAGCGACACCGATTGGCTGTCTACTCTTAGGAACTTTTTAAAATATAGAATTGAAACTTCGTTTGTGCCTGTCTTCGGTCTCATTAGCAACCAGGTTAATGAGAGGCATGAGCTTCTCACACTGCTGAGACGTAAGCGTTGGCAACTTTCCGTCGAGAAGGGCACCACGAACAGAAAAAATTGATCCGTAACGAGACATAAATTTTTTAAAATGATCAAGCGCCCCTAGATCAGTCTTTTTCATATGAACAATGGGTTTCAGGTGAACTTTAGTTTCCTGCAGATTTCGACGAAGGGTTGCCTGAGGTTTCATGTCGAAAAAGCAATACGAGACTTAAGTCCAAATATTTATATGGATGATAATTGCCAAAACTTCGAGGATATATAAAAGAGGCCATGTATGATGAAACGATTTCTGAAAGCTGTCATTATTGGTGGACCAGACAGCACAGTTTATACTAAACAAATTATACTCAATAAGAGAATGCAAACTTGAAAAAAAAACGGGTAAATGACAATTTAGTAGGTGGCAAAACAGAACTATGAATAAATCTGAATTGGATAATGAGGCTATGTAGGATAAAATAGATAACAGTGTAATTCTCAATAAACCGACGATAAAAGCGGTCAGTGGAGACGGCTTATCGTTTAACATATAATGCTATTCTATATTTTACAGGGGAAAACCTTTTGTATATGCCCTAAGCACCGAAGAATTCTTGGAATGACTGGAACGGACGGTCTGCGTGGCCCCTTCTTCATTTTGCGGAGGAAATACTCCCACATGGACATCCGACGAAACGCCTCGCGGAAATTCGTTGGAACCTGGAAAAGACTCCCTGCTGCAGTGGTACTCTCGAATACTGTTAAGGCAATCGAAAACATACATGACACTCATTTGCTAAGAAAAAAAAACGGAACACACCATCAACATTGCACCGATGACAGCATTTTCTGCCTAGCTCACATATACCAATGACTTTATACTTTAGAATTACTTCCGTAAAATTGATTATTTGCTTTTTTAGACATGCATAGGTGGCTCAAGGTCGAAAGACCTATTCTCTAAATGAAATGGCTCAATGGGACTTGGCTCAGACTGTCTGTCAGACCGATGAGGGCTCAGTTAAAAATGCGCAGGGCTGATGCCTAGTCTGCTCAAGTAAACCAGAGTTGTTATAGAAATTAGATTTGCCTTTGTTTTCCTTCGACGTTCACCAACCCTTTAGAAGAGCTTTCATATTAATAAGCGGTCTGCTAACTCTGCTTTGAGTTTAGGATTTAAAAATTTAACATTTGTGTATTCCAATCCGAAAAATTGTTTACATGTGTCATCCGAGGACCACATTTTCAAACTGCGTGCATTGATTGCACGTAAACAGTCCGGATTCTCCGCACACTCGCCGACGCTTTTTACTTAAAGACCACGGAAATTCGTTGTATAAGGGCAACTCGGGCTCACCCATTACATCATTATATATTGTAATGACCAGGGACGTTGACGTTAGCACACGTGGTAACGTGAAGCACTAGGCATAACTCTTGACTAAGAACGAACGAGAGTTGTTGAGCAATGATGACTGAACTCATTCAGGGAACGAGGTAGATAAGGAATTTGATGAGCACAAGTATACATATAATAGGAACAGATGGGAATTTGTATTTATAATAATTGATGGTATAAGAAAGGATGGGTTACGTGAGGGAGGTGATCTGTCTGGATGAGGAAGTGACGTCAACATGCTTGCTAAACAACCGGTGGGGGACACAGCGCTGCCCACAGCTGCAGGGGAATAGAGTCTGTGGTTATGTGGGGAAGGGGCACCATCCATTTTCACCGACTCGCGGCTACGATCCGCGCCGAAAATGCGGGCTTCGAACAATCCAGTCAGATTCGTGGGGCCTTGCAATGTTACTTTTTGCCTGCCGTCTATTAAGGGAATTCTAACCTACCGAAATTGACGACCTGCTTATTTACCGGCGTGGCCGTTTTCCTAAGAGCTTTCGTTTTATTTTATAACCAAAAGCACAGACGTTTTCCATTTTCTTAATTTACTGTCTCAATCAACTTTAATAAAGTGTTCTTTTAAATAACCATACTGAGAAAAAGTCGCTGGAATTTCATTGTGCGGGGTTTCGCTTGTAAGAGCGACTTCACTTGTGTGCAGTTTGGGTGCGGGGATGACGTTTTGCCTGTCCCTTCTTGTTTCTGCATCCTTCAGACCGTCATGCAGAATGATTAAGTTTGTCGAGTTGGTAACTGTATACCTATTTACATATCCACACTCCTGCGTCTGCCAAGTCCCAATCCCTTGATTTGCCGTCAATTTTATTGTTGGTAGCGGAAAACAAATATGACTTTTTACTTGCGCTTCTCCATTCGTAGCGATGAGACTTTGGAAAGACTCCTTAAAATGTAGCTTTGGATCGAGTCTGTACCCACGTGTGCCCTGTCTATTTTCTACCCATAAACACTGAAGACAACCATAGACAACGTGTCTTTGCTGATTCGATCCTCCAGGGTAGCCAGAAAGGGAAAGAGCATCAGAATGAATACCGACAAGGATAAGGCAGACTGGATCGACCATTTCTGGCTTATAAGTCCAAACTCAGGCATGGATAATATGGGGATCGGCTCTGAACCATTTGGTCGTCCAACACAAAATGATGCATGCCACCATTAAGACCCTTTCTCGTTATCTTGTAGGTTCAAATTGGAGAGGAAATTTAAACTACTTTTTGCACTGCGAGATATGTTCGTCGCATTTTGCATCGAAGCTCCGGCTGAAAGCCCTCAGAGAAAGTTGGATAAAATTGTGGTCAAAACGGTGTTCTGTACGTTGAAAGCGTTGATGGCCTCCACTGTCGAGTCGAGGGAGACGCACGAGTTACGCGGGAGTTGTTTATTGAGAGGAAGGCTTGCGCTACGTCGGTCGCAGTCACCATGCCTATCTTGCTTCATCAGCCTGCGATGAGCAGGCTTTCTAAAGACGGTATTTGAGGCAGTTGCCGGTCTGAAGAGAGGCTCTCTACTTTAGCTTGTCTCACGTGCTTTACTCTCCCTTGTTTACCAAAAAGCACAGGCCGTCTCTGATCTTCTCGCCTTCATGTGCGCATCTCATGGGTCGTTATTTACTGGATTCTCAAGACATCCATTTATGGCTCCACGAATCTGGTGCATACAGAATGTCAACACCGTGTCTGTCAGTTCATGTGATGGACCAAGCATTTCAGGATTTGCATGAGCTACTTGTTGTTTTCCCACGGATGCGATTACCTAAGCATGCGTATTCCTGTTTAACGTTAAAGACGAACCATGGACGTCCCGCCGCACACAGACCGGAGGATATAGGCCGTTAATTATTGCTCCCAGTTGAATTTTCACTCAGTCTTGCCGCTGAAAATTGTCACCAACATATAGGTGAAAGTGAGATCGACCATAGCCAACCACGCTTTGATGTTGCCAAAAAGTTTTTTTATGATAGACGGCTTCTTACGCTGGACGATTTTTCCGCACAGATTCGTACTGGTTATTTCCTGCACGGTTCAGTGAACAAGACCTGAGTTACGAAACTGTTCGCTTGCTCGTAGCCGCCGTTTAGTCTGTACTTAGATAATTTATCCGAAACGATGTCACTGTAGATGCTGTAAACAGTCCAAGCATCGTTGACTGCATGCCTTCGGACCCATAATATTTCTAAAACGAAGAAGAATTTTCAAACCCGCCTAGTTACGGATTTGAGCAACCTTCTATATGTAGTAGATTTTCTGCATCCAGCGCTTTAAGAATCCAATCACGCCTTTTGTACGTTTCCAAGCTTTCAAAAAGTAGTCATCCACCGCTTACATTTTCCGTTTTCCTAACTCTTGGGGCCAAATTTTAACGGCACAGACCTCGGCACGTTCTTAAACCTCTCAATATTGGCAGCGGAGGTAAAGATAGGATTGCTCAACTGTGGGCCTTACTTGTCTGTCATTTTTAATTGGTTCGAACTAGTAACCGGAGGCAGTAAATTACATACGACAGTAAAATTTGTTTGAAGAATGCGGTATGCAAATAATCATGCGCTACGCAGTTAGCGAAGTTTGTTCAATTATAGACACTTTTCGGCAGTCAGCGTGCGCGATCATTAGATAGCCTAATTAGGAGCGCTTATTAATTCGGCGAGTTTAGCTTATCGAACCTCGTTCAAACGGCTGAACGCTTAAAGTGGTTTTCACACATTCCGAGACCATCATGCTCACGGTTATCGAAGGTGTAATCAGGTCGCATAGAGTGATCCGTAAACTACGGTTTATGTAACTCCTCTGTCCTACAGTGCTTTTCCGGCGACCACTATGATAACCACTTTCCATATCTTCAGCATAACTATTTTACCTATAGGTTAGGTTGGTACAGAAAGCGACGGCTGATGTTTGGTATCACAACCCCGAGTCTCTCGGTCTCATTTATCGCTTAGTGCCTGCGTATACTTCTGTTCCCGAGTGCCGTGAGGGTAGAGACGGACGCTTCGGGCACATCCGAATATACGGAAGTGGGCTGGTGCATGTTAGTACTTTCATCCTATTTTACTGTTGGTAGCTGCTTGCTCTGCACACCCGTCGTTAGCAAAGTTCTTCGTGTTTATCAAACACATCACTACGGTAAATCTCGGTGTGGTGTGTCTACACAAGGAAGCATCTGACCGTTTGAACTTCTGCGACAGCTTGGTTCCCGCATAATGTTTACCACTTTCTTTAGTGTGCCATCGCATTTCTGTTTTTTTCTCCCTTAGTCCGACAGCAGTGTTTGCAGTAGTTAAGGCCTACTATTGCTGTACATGCATATGACCTTATTTGAAAAACGTTTAGTCCCCAACATCGACCCAGTTATGAAATGACAGCACATTAGCTCGTGCATACTCCGAATTGACTAGAATCCGTTGGATAGGGTTGTTTATTTCAAATGACGTCTTGTCGAAATTAAATGTTTGACAAGACAGAATATTTTTGGGAAGTCTTTCTTGTGTGCAGATAATTCCATTTGCTCAAATATGCAGGCTCGAAAAGGTGTCAATATCTCGAGAGTTTCCGCACAAATGACATTTAAAATAAGATGCAACCCATACTGCGGATCGGCGTCTGATTACTAACTGCATTGCTATTCATTAAATTAGTATCGGAGTCTCCTATTTTTCTCTACTGACCAACTTGTTAACTCGGACTCTCTACGCTATCCGACTTTTCGTTAAGTGCATAAAGATTTTTTCCTGTAAAATTCTGAAAGCCTTGTCGAGTCCGTGCGGAATCCACTTCCTGTCGCACGAGTACCCTGCTCCTTAAGATGATCAATTTTTGGCAGTTTTTCATGGGATTTTATATTTTACTAAATTCTGTTGTTGTATTTTACCGGTTGTCTTGCTTATTTTAAACAAAAGCTCTTGATATTACAGGATATTTGGTTCTGAAAACTGCACCTTACGCATCTTCATGAGTGTCAGTCAGCCACATCTAACAGACTTGCCGGAAGAGATTTTAGAGCGTATATTCACCTTTTTGAGTTACCATGAAGTGAGTCGGCTGAGAGAGGTGAATCAAGCTATGAATTTACTATCCAGTTGTAAAGGTTTGCCGTCTTTTCGACTGCATCGGAAAGGAAATTTTGAAGCGTGCCTTTCGCCAGCTGGAAGAGCAGATACTCTGTTACAGGAAAGAGCTCAAACAACAGTTGCCGCGACGAGAATCTGAACGTCGAAAACATCCACTTTCCGGGTAATTCTTATAATCTCATCTAACTTTTCCTATAGCCGATCTGAAGTTCTTTCTGCCATTGAAACACGTGTC
>CACRXP010001470.1:55074-65127 GCA_902702965.1 Spirometra erinaceieuropaei | reverse complement strand
TCCGGATGCTGACCGTTCAGCCCCAAGACGCTCAAGGACTTCGTCCAAGTTTCTTCCTCCCCTCTTAAAGTCAAGCTTAGGAGTGATATCACAGTCACCTCTCACGGATTAAGCGTATGTGCACTTAAAACGTCAGGACAGTGCAACCATCTTTCATGATATCACCATTTATTCCCGCATACATGCATGTATGAGGAAACAAACATCTCCAGAAATGCAATTTGCAAAGATGAGATTTGCTGGAAAGATAATTAAACGAATATTCCAAGGCATTAAAACAACAAGTGATTTATTACAATGTCTTCACAGGTCGCTAAAATCTGCACAGTGTATCTTTTATAACCAGTCGGACTCTAAATGCCAAGTTCAAAAATTGTGTTGACACGCAGTTTCCGATAAAAAGGCGAGACGGTAGGTTGATATTTCTCATGTCCTATGAAAATAATGTGATAGCGGGTTTGAGAACTTGCATTGTTTTCCAGAAAAAGGCCTCAAATCAGCTTATAAAATTTCTTTTTTTGTAAATTTCGTGACGTTATGTGCCGTACAACCTAACAGTAGACGTATACTGCAGTAGTTCGTATTACCACACCGAAGACTTTGAGGCGTCAACAGATATATTGTGACAGAGCCCCAGGACGGAGTTTCGTTTGAGTGAGTGGAGGCCGGATAGAAGAGGTATTATATCTGCGTAAATCGTCTGGACATCAGTAATCGTTTCTTCAGATTCTTCGGGATGTTTCGCCAAAGAAGGCATGAGGGAGGGTTCCCCAATCGGCTGAATTGTGTTGATGGGTAGACATTTGTTTGCGCAATCCTGCAGGCAAACGGTAGGCAGATCGCGATGTGGATGAATATAGTTCATTGAGAAATGTAGATGAAATCACAGTTATACGGGAGTACAACGTACAAAATATCCTCAAAGAGAGTTGATTACGGATGGATCTCGCAAACAATAAACTCCGGATCAGAGTTGAGCGAACCACAGGGGATGTAGAGTCAGGGGGCGCCACGCGGGTGGGACACAGTGCTTTATCGTCTACGTAGAAATCACAAAAACACTCATGCAGTTCTGTTTCTATTACGGAAGTCACTTTAGTTGAGCAAAAAGGATTAATTTCCCCTTCTACGGCCGCAATGAGGAGTCAACTAGATTAGGACGAGGATTACTGTCGGCCTTATCCGTCGGATTTGTGGCAGTTTATGGAAGTTCATTGGATTCTGAGTTGTGGTACGGAAATATGAATTGCAATAGGTATGGTAACTGATCATCCACCTGACATAATGCGAGTAATTTTGTCCGCCATTATTGAAGACGGTCATACGTCTTCCGGAACGCAATACGGAACATTTTCTCAAGTTGTAGGCTATCGGAATTGTGATCGTCACCCCATGTGGTAATTGCAGAAAATAATGCTTATCATCCCCAGGACTAATGGGTAGGAAGTGGAGCCATAGGAGACGCGCCTGAACTGTTGTCGACCGTAAAATGTTAAGTGTTTATTGATTTCATCTGCAAACAGGGCACTGAACAATCAACAGACGAATGCACTTATGTTCTATTCCCCAAACTTGGCAACTGATAATTCTATCGGACAAATCGGATTGTCGAAGGAAGCTAACCACCTGCTCTCAATTGTCACTTGAGTCGTTAGTAAGTATTTTATATTATTAATAAGGTTATTTTAGGGAAAGGTGATACCATACTCACAGCATAGGTAGTAGCCAAAAGCAGATACACGCGTGCTTAGTCCATATTCTGCCAATGAGGGTTTTGGCTCGTCAGTGGCCCCCAGTATTCCCCTGACGAGAATTTCTATATTGGTGTATCAACCAAAAAACAGATGTGGAATGCTGTGGACCCACTGACAGGCCGAACGCCTTACCGATGGGCAATGCAGCAGCAGAATCTAGACGAAACACGTGTGCATGGGCTTTTGATTAGTACCTGGGCAGTAAGGATGGTATCAATTTACCCTAAAGTAAACTAGTAGCTGTCTGTGGTAACCTGCTATGGCTAATGGCCTTCAGCCCAAATATTCCTAAATAAACTTCTCAGTTTGAGCTTAAAAAGTTTGAATAAACTTCCCTCCTTCAAGTTCGTAGATAATTTCTGAGGAAATTAAAAAGCGACAGTTAGAAAGGTTATTTTGTAGCGAATGCTTAATGAGGGAACCCTAATCAGAAACAAACACAATAGACCAAAATACCCATAAGAAAGCAAGACGACAAGTTTATTTGTCGTACCCCAAAACAGTATTATGATATGCCCATTCAGACCACTCACCGAGGACGTATGGTCATGTGATCTCTTAAGATAATTAGGAAAAGGGTCGGGATTTTGAACGTCTTCAATCCGTTTTAAGTCGAAAACGTATTAGAGAACGTCTGGTATTAGCTAAAAATATATAGATTGCCGGTCCTCATTCAGGAAGAGCACTTACTTCAGCGATGATGCCGTATTTTTGACAAGCCAATCAAGTCGACCCAGATGCTCATATGCGAAAAACTTTCCAAATACGTCGATGGCGACTTTTAAAAATTTCGACGGTTAATCGTTTGGATGACGACTAAATTTAGACAGCGGTCAACTACAAACACTTTCCACAGGTAGGTGTTTGTCAACATTGTGAAGAAGGTTTTCTTTTACGACGACATCCTCCGACGCCGGCTGTTTTAAACGAATATACGCCTGTACATTAGCTGCATTTCGTGAACGCGCCGCATTCTCGGACTGCACTGGAGGCTTCGCGCTAGGGTGCAATCGACTGGTTCCACGGGGCGCGAGATATGAATTAGGTGGGTTATCTGATGAAATTCTATGAGTTAGTACATGAAAATATCTATAACGCGAAATCCGTCCAACCTGCGTTCTTCGAAATCCTTCGACAATAAAAAAAACTGTCCTTAACAAGAAGGCATAATTAAGGGTTGTTAATTAGTATTTACTAGGGTAAAAATAATTTATTTTCACTATCAACTAGAAGTTTTGAAAACAGCCAATCGGGGTAACATTAACAGTATAAAATGAAAGGAGACGCATGAAATGTCAAAAATAAGGAAAAAATAATAATAAATGCAAACGATCGGTACTCTGTTGGTCGTTTATTTGCATTAATCACAATATAAAGTCTTTTTCAGGTTGTATATAATGCTTGTTCGATTTAATTTTTAGCACGAAATCAAGTTTTCCATGAAAGGGCATTTTCTTATTTGCTTATGCCAATGTCTTTTGATAAATGCAAAAGATTTTCGATGGCATTGAGATCTGGACTGTTGACAAGGATGGAAATCGACTGGATATCTTATGCGGACGGGCTGGCTGTTGTCTTAAAAGTCAGGTTACGGATAAATGTATTTTCTGCCAGCACAAGCCCCCTCTTGTCACCGCTGATTCCCGCCTCATGAAGAGGCTATATTGACGCTTAATCACGACATTTCATGAGTTTCCGAGGAAGATCAGCGTGCGCAATATCGCTACCAGTTTATTTTCGTAAAAGGGATTCAGTTTCTTTTATCTGGCACTGTGAAAATTTCCTAACAGCGTTGCAGACAATCAAAACAATTGGCCAACCATCCAATTGTTGATTTCTTGAGTGAGTGTTCTCATCCTATCTCTGTTAACAAAAGACCACCAGACTGCACCCTGTCTCACACGTCAAACATTGCGAATAACAAAAGCTGATGAGACTGTGCCAGATCCCCGTTGCAAAAAGGCAAGGCGTTCTCTAACTGCCTAAAAACAAATTTGATATCTTCCCCAGCATGCACGCGTGGTGCAATTGCGAACCCGTTCTTACGATCCTAAGTAGGGACCACTTCGTAATTTCACGTGCTCTGGAGACTTTCTAACAGCTCTAGGTACTTTCAGAACGACTTCCAAATAATCCAATCACCCATTTGATCACCTGCACTCGAATAAGGGGCCTCGTCCAGTCTGATGTAGACTTAGTATATTCCGCCTGCCTCCCTTCCCCTCCCTTCCCATTTTCTGTGTGCATGCAGATGACGACCATTAAAGTTAATTAATCACCTATTCATCCGGCCTCTAGACGGTCTAGTATTTCATGGTTTTCGCTAAGCTGAACAAAGTAGATAGAAAGCAGGATATGGCGAGTGCTATATACCACCTGATGTATTTCGCTTGCCATTATATTATCCACGCAATTTGAAAGGCACGCTGTCATATTTACATGCAGGCTAACACATTTCAAGTTAATGACTTTATAATCTAAGATTATGCACAGATCCTAGATAATGGCTCGTGCTTCTTAAGGTTTGAGGGTCAGACCAAGGATTTCAGTTACCACTTTCTCGAATACAGTTATCTGCCGTGGAAAAACGACGTCATTTACATTCTATAAATGAGCATTAGTGCATGTTGTAAAGATAAATTATAAAAGTTTTCTAAAGGATTCGCAAACATAGCTACTAGCTGAAAGTCCAGAAACATTTTTAAAGCACCATGTTTAACCAGCATCCTTGTCAAGGCGGTTTCTGAAGGCCCTCTAACATAAAGTGAATGAGGAAAACATGGAGATTCACCGCACGATCAGATCCGTCGCATTTTTTCCCCGGTGTGAATTGAAAACAAGCATGTACAGCAGAATTTATTGGGGCCAATAAATTTCGTGACGGCTTTTCACCTGCAACCCGTCTCTGCATAACATAGGTAACGAATGAAAGCGCACAGCAGTATGAATTTGTACAAAATGGCAGTGCATAGGAGCAAGGTCAAAGTTCAAAATACTCGATAATCAGATAAGACGTCCATATAAGCATCAAAAAGGAAAAAGGTGAGATGAAATGTTAACAACAAATCACAGTCAGCGGAAAATAGAGGCGTGAGATTACCAGGATAATTGCAGATTGATCACGTGATCTAACTGCTTGCAGAGGTCTGGTTTCTCCCTCCGTATGTAGGCTGCTTCCAAATAACGCAATGTTCGAGTTGTACGTGCTCGGACAAGTACTCGAAAGGATGCTTTAGGGTCGACAACATGACCGTTATCTAACAGTTGTTTCGTTATAGACGAACGCGGGGTTTTGTTTTCCTGTTTGTAAAGCCAATTAGGCAAATGCTCAGCGGCCCTGGTTGCCAATTGCCTTTGAGTACTCCCAATGTACTTGCATCCGCAAGTGCATGGGAATTCATACGCACAATTGGGGGTGGCGTGCATTGGCAAGGCATCCTTTGCCCGGTTTATTGAAAGGTTTTTTGTGAAACTGATGAAGATAAGCTCTGGTGCGTTGTACGTTCTTTCTTTAGTGCACCGCAAGCGTCGCTTGATTGTGTTTGAGACGTTGTCACCCTTAAAAGGTAGACATATTATAACGGGCTTCTTCGTAACGGACCGTTTCGTCACACAACTGGGATCAATTCCAGGTCCTCCATTGTTGCGGCGATAGAAATCCTGGTCATTTGTGTGTGGACCAGGGGATGCTGAGTGGGGCGCCAAGGTGAGGATCCGTCCGAGCCATCCAACCGCGGCCTCCCCCGTCTCCGGTCTTCTTGAATCTGTCTTGACACCGGGCTCAGGCAGGGGAGGAGGAGAGAGTGTAGGTGGATGCAACGCAAGTCTACTGGCACTATAAACCCCTGCGTAAGTCACCGTCCCTGCTCCCACTGCTGCTGCAACTTTGGGGCACACGGTGGACATCATCAAAATCGATGGTCGAACTATCGCGTGTGTGTGTGTGTAACCTGCTGCGACAGACAAACTGGCCATTGTCAGCAATGATGGTGAACCTTGCACTAACGACTTACGTTGTTTGCCGACTACGTAATCGAAAATTGCTCTTCATAAGCAACAGGGTTGCAGTCCATACTATTCTTTCGTCCAAGATATCAATTCGAGGGAAATAAGATAGATTCTAAAGGGCCAGATACAACCGATAACCGATCAGACCTCGGAGTGTGCACAGGTGTAAGTTGAATGTCCATTCACCATAATTGGCAGGCTTAATACATCACTATTATAAACCTTGTGTGTGGAGGACTTAAAGTGTAACAGTGCTGGAAAACTCTGCATGACACAGCATATGGAATAAAGAAATAAGATTACACTTAAGCCTGCATTGAAGAGGTATTTAAGGTTATTTAATGGTGATTAATCTGGACAGTCTTATTACTGTGACCCCTAGCCGCCTGATCATACAGTATATTCCGTTTTCTGGGGAAGAACACCAATGAATGTGTCCATAATCGCGGTATTTACAAGTTGTTTTGACAGTTTCTTAAGCTGCTAGAAAATTTCCACAGCACGTGAAAAGCAACTGATTCCTATTTACGAACCTAACAGCGGGTATGATTGATGGCAATGTTTCATTAACACCTTCAAACTTACGCCTCGTGCGGCAAAGCGTTTTGTTTTAGAGAACTCATACTTAAAATCGAATATTGACTAAATTTCTGACTTGTGGGTCAAACGCCCACTTGACATGCTTATATACCTCACTTCATGATGCCTATGACGTATTGATGATCGGTAACGACCGTGAAACAGCTGTCTGCGTCTGGCCTGTTGCACTCTTAGCGAGCTGCTCATGTATTATATGTGGTATGTGTCCTCTGACACAGCGTTCGTTGTCGCCATTAGCAAGCTGGCGGACGGACAGAATGGGATCGAGTGATATCCTAACCACGACAGTTAGGGTCAAACGCCCACTTGACATATCGGTAATGGTTGATTGCAGTTACTCCCAGTTTTGGCTGCTTTCGAATACCCACAGGACGTTAAATCATTGAAGATTAGCAAGTCATCACACAAAGAGCTCGAAACTACTACGGATGTTGAAAACTACCCGAAATGCCTTCATGCATATTCATACACTTTTTGCATCTACTCCGTCATGGAAACTTGCTCATACAGACTGTTGTAACATTCATTACACCCAGCAGTTTAGGCAAACTCATTTTACAAAAAATTAAAAAAATTTAACATATTTTACATTTTGATGAATGAAGTGTGTCTTTGTCTTTTCAATGAAGCTTCCGCTTCTCTAAATACTCTGCTTTCATTCAATTTATTGTTGTTTAGTTTTTCTAAATTTAGAGGTTATATCCCAATCTGCTGCATATTTGTACACAGTGTGCTAGGTATTCATGCAATAAATGCTTCATAACGTGCTCCTCTAACATCCGTATGATTTGTCGATATTGGCGTTATGTAAAGGTCTCGCATCCTTGCAATTTTTGTCGTGTTGTGTAACTGAATGCGTCCGGATTAAATATTGTTTATCCTTTCCACACTCATTTGACGGAAATTTATGTTCATAATTCTGAACACCTCAAAAGAATGCAGTTAACTGTCAGTGCTAAATCTTTTACTCGATCTCTCCAGCGTTGACACTTAAGTTCAATGGACATTTCACATATACTTTATGCAATGGCGAGGTTACTGTGGCATTTCTACTAAAAGCTGGGATGGAATGGAATAAGAGAAACACAAATAAAATTATGGATCTCAGGGTCATTTCTTTTACTCGATCTCTCCAGCATAGGCCCTCAAACTGGCTGAGCATTTTCTATACCCCTCATCCAATGACGGAGTTACTGAGGCATATGTGCGAAAAAGGGACAAAGTACAACAAGAAAAACATGAGCAAAATGCAAAATGTCCCTGATCGTCTTAGGTCAAAGAAAATGGCAGAGATTTGAGGGTAATGAAGTCTACTAACTGCATTGCAAATCTGACAAATCATTGACCGAAATCATTCGTGCAACATGAAGTGCAGAAGGTTTATTAAATTGGCTGGAAACGCTTATACGAGATTGAAGTTTAGCCATTGCTGATTCTCATATGGTAAAGAAGTTCACTTAATTATCTCTCTAGATTGCATTTCTTAGCCAGGAATGGGGAAGCCAGCGGAGACATTAACCCTAATCCCTACCTTTACCTTAACAATAACTTCGACTTTAAACGTTAACCATTAAGCTTGACGACAACTCTAACCTTAACAGAAATCGTAAACGTAATCGTGGCCCTTAGACATAGCCATAACTGAATAACCTAATCGTAATACTGAAACCCAATCGTACGCTCAAAACCTAACCGTAACTCGAGAACCTAAACCCAACCCGAAAATCGGAAACTGTTAGTTGGTACACTTATCCTTACCTTAGATATAAAACGGAAGCCAAATGGATGAGATATGAATATGAAACCCCACAAAAAAGCCCCAGTAAAAAAACAGCCCCAGACACCTGTAATATGGGGCCTGGCTGCCAAATGCCACTCAGCCGAACATCTTTCCAGCGGTCTTTATGGTGGATCTCCGGTATGTGTAAATGTTCCAGGTTTAATTTAAAACAGTAAAGAGCAAACGTGCTGAACGTTCACACGCCATTCATTATAAGATTATACAATAATTGTTAAAAATGAGTTTAACAACGGCGGACTAACGTGAAGATATGAGTAATGCTTCATAAAAATGTATTACCAGTAACGAAGCCAGCTAGATGGCAAAAATTACCGGCTTGTAACGACAGACACAAATATCAGTTTATACACGCGATGCATGCATCCTCAACAACTTCCCGCAACATGTTTGAGCATACGGAGTAAAAGATGGAACGGATTTCCGTTAGAGTCAGTCAGTCAGTGTATTTGAGGGAAGTAGGCTTACGCCTTTGAAATCCTATTTGTACATAAAAAGTCGATAAACAAGCAAAAATGTGAAGAAATTACACCGTTAAGAGAATGCATACATTGATTCACATATGTTACTAGTCACATGACTAAAAAGTCCCATAGTCCGCTTGTTGCTGCAGCATATATCTGCCAAGGCGACATTTAAATGTCTCCACAGATTGAGACATAAAAACCGTCTCGGGTAGGTTATTCCACGGTTCCACGACACGGATGGACAAGAAATATTTTCTTACATTCAGTCTACCCTGTGGCACACGTAGCTTGAAGGGATGTCCCCGGAGGTGAGTTGTAGTGGCGAGTTAGATTAAGTCATCGCGCCGAAGGGCACAATCCAAGCCGCGCACCATACGGAAAGTTTGTATCATGTCTCCGCGCAACTGCCTAAAACTCAGAGGATAGAGATTAAGGTTAGTTAAGCGGATCTTGTATGGCAGTGCCCTTTGACCTCTTACTAATTTTGTGGCTCGTCTCTGCACCCTTTCGAGCAGATCGTAATCCTGATGCGTCCACGGTCTCCAGGCCTGAATTGCATATTCGAGATGGGGCCTTATAACCGTGCCGAAGACTTTGGTGAAGCAGTCTTTATCGAAAAATACAAATGCCCGCTTGATGGCATAAAGCATTGAGGTTGCGGCCTTGGCCGCCTTACAGCATTGTGTAGAAGGCTTTAGGCTGTCTGCAACCCAAACTCCGAGGTCTTTACGAGTTTCTGCTTCTTCGGAGTGGCATTCCGTTCAGATGGTATTGCCGCGTACTAGGGGTCTGATTTCCGATGCGCATAATGGAGCATTTGTTCAAATTGAAGGACAAGAGCCATCTGCTGGACCACTCGTCCAATCGACAAAGATTTTCTTGGAAGTTGGTCTCATCGGCAGCATTCTGGATGACTTTCCATATTTTTATGTCATCCGCAAACATGGCACAATCACAGTCCCACCCATCTACACAATCATGATGAACGAGAGAAAGATGGTTAATCCGAGCACCGAGCCTTGTGGGACCCCACTCTCTATGAATGTGCACCTTGATTGCTGTTGTTCTACGCAGATAAGTTGGGAACGGCCGACAAGGAAATTTTTGATCCATTTGAGAATTTTGTCACCGATGCCCATACTTTTCAACTTGTATAGGAGACGCTGGTGCGGAACACTGTCAAACGCCTTTCGAAAATCAATAAAGGCAACATGCACGGTGTGTTTTGCGTCCAGTGCTCGTGTCCAACTTTGCATTGTGTATAGCAAGTTCGTAACACATGATCTTCCCCTACGGAAACCATATTGTGCATTGGACAAGAGGGTGTGGGTTTCCAAGTAAGTTATCAACTCCTTTTTGATGGTTTTCTCCATCACTTTGCAGCAGATTGATGTCAGACTGACGGGTCTGTAGTTTGTCGCCTGAG
>CACRXP010001470.1:21276-31782 GCA_902702965.1 Spirometra erinaceieuropaei | reverse complement strand
CTTCCAAATTCGTCGTTTTAACTAGCGTTAACGGCTGAGGATTGTCGGTATGTCGGCCTTGTTCTAGCGGAGGCACAGGCTGTGTTGGGCCCGCTCTGCTCGCGAGGCAGATTGCGGATCTCCTTGTTCTCGTCAGGCAACTATAGCCATATTTAAATTAGTGGTGGCTGCTTAGCTTGGAGTCGCCCGTGGGGTTGTATTCACGGCTTCATCTTAGAGATGACAAGGCGTTTGTTAGTCCAGAAATCAACGTCGCAAATCGTTCTTGTCACTGAAGCGTCGTGACGGCCTCATCTGTGGTCGAGAACGCGGGCTAGCATTGAGAGATTGCAACAGATGTGCCATTCTGCCTTACGACGCAGTTTCTGCCTGCGCGAGTGGCTATACGAAAGGTGGATGGATTTTTCGTCGGCGAAATATTACTCATCCCATCATGAATGTGTGCAATCAGTGACTAATACCATCATCTGACCTATAGGACGCTTGAAGTCGTCGGCCAGTGTAGGTGGTACTAGAACAGTAGCAGACCTATGACCTTTCTAATTCATCACCTCTTGCAGTGTTTAAGATCTTCGACTATATCAGGCAGTGCAATCCCACAATGGGCACGCATTACGAGGGGTGGGATATATGGATCCCATGACAGAATTTCTTGGAGAGAGCCAGCGACGCCTGTTCAGACAAGTCAGATGGCCGTTCAGTAATCAAATCTTCGTCTTCGTCTCTCTGTCATGAGTCTGCAGTCCTCATTTTTTGCCTGCAGTTGCAACTGGCGGCATAATCACAGATCTCCCGGTTGCCTATTCTCATCGATGACCACCTTCAAGATCTTGCGTGCCTTTTTATTTTAATATTTTCTAAGCGCATATGCTGGCACCAAAATACTCTCTATTTCTCATTTTGACTGGTCAGGACACACTGTCATTATAAGATTTGTATTGAGCTATGGGCTGTATGGTCCAGTTGCCCTCTTGGTTGACAAACACCATCCAAGAATTATGAAAAGAAATAAGAGGGATCGCATGGTACGATTGGCAATTCTTTCCCTCAAATGCTCATCAGAATTTTATCCGTTCAGATAAGTCCGACAACCGTTTTGTGATCGAATCTTTGCATTTGTCTCTCTGTCCAGAGTCTGCGATTCTCATGTTTTTCGCTCATTAAGGACTGGTAGCTGGCCAGAATACAGCGTCACAATTAGAATTGTAGTGAACTGTGAAATATCTGATCTAAAGGCTCTCTTTAGTTTGGCAAAATCCGTCTAAGAACTGTGAAAAGAATTAAGAAAGATCGCGTTACATCAGCGATTGATCCTATTTACCTAAATTACATGCCACTTCTCTATTTTCATTCCTCTGTTGCATTTTGAAGTTATCATTTTATTGATTAGTCTACGCGCAGTATGCGTTAGCCTTGCTGTTTTTTATTGATTTTCTCTGTCGAACTTCAAACCTCTGTTCCATTCTCACATGTTATTTGTGTTATGCAACGACAGGCTGCAGTTGAGAAGCCGTCGCGAAATTGTCTGGTGCCATTACATTCTGCTGTCTGTGCCTGCTCTCAACTATTTTATTATCTAATTATTGTTTTTGACACACTCGCTCAAAGTTTGACAACGACATACGAAACCACCACAAAATTTTTATCCAGTAACCTATTCCAACTTCCCAAAAAGACGTATTTGTCTTAAATGGCCGCC
The DNA here is from genome assembly GCA_902702965.1 of Spirometra erinaceieuropaei. Taxonomy (NCBI): domain Eukaryota; kingdom Metazoa; phylum Platyhelminthes; class Cestoda; order Diphyllobothriidea; family Diphyllobothriidae; genus Spirometra; species Spirometra erinaceieuropaei. The sequence goes on along the minus strand of CACRXP010001470.1, from coordinate 30,083 downwards.
TTCCACGTCTCGAAGGTCATTTTTCAAACCTAGTTCTTGGTGAAAGAATAAACTTTGGTTTTAAGTGCGTTTGTATTCACTATGACCCTAACGCCGGTCATAGGCATGGCTGTAATAGGTTAACCTAACCCCTAACCCTTAAGCATTTAGGGAAATCTTGAACGTGGCCGTAACAAGGCCTGAAAACTTGGGCCCCAGAAATAACCTAACTCTCAATAATAACCACGGCTCCAACCGTGTCCCTAGCCCTGATGACGCTAGTGAACATTAACATCCGCGAAGAACATGACTTACGTGTCGACGTTTTGTCAGGCAAACCGTTGTTAGCCACATAATAGCGTTACCAACCAGGACAGTGGAGACTGGCACGGCCATTTCTGATTTATTAGCCGTCGTCAGCCAGTCATATCCAAGCCCAGAGCCCTGAACACCTGGGGCTCGACCCCAGCATCTGTTGGTTGGAAGTCTTACATACTAACCACTGAGTCATGGGCTCCTTGTACTGTAGGTTGCAAATGGGAACACACAATGGTAGAGGGGCGCTCACTGATCGCTCTAAGGGACTCACTCATCCCGTTGTGACTTGGAGCCGTACCACATCTACTTAGATAAGATAATGAGGTGCATTTTTGAAAAAACCACCTTAGTGTGTTACACAGCCTATCCCTGCCCTGATTATTAACAAATGCTGCTAAATACGTATACGCATGGCATCACATCTGTCCGCTCTACATGATTTCCCCTTAATAGCGCAAGGAAGTGCATGACTTCCGTTACATGCAAAGGGGATCCCATGTGACTTTAAAAATATTATTAAAATTGCAACTGCTGGTCGGCTTATCACATATCCATAAATTTCAGAGTTTTCAAAACCATAGTTTTTTCCCTTTTTGAATAAGTAATTTAAGGAGGACTTATTTTTAAAACGAAAGTAATGCATTAGGGAACATTTTTATACATTGGCTTCCATAAATATTTTCGAATTTATTAGGGCCATAAAAATCAGTGGAATACGTCACAATAGACAGATAGTCTAGCCTGAGGTTGCCTACTGGTCGGGTGTTTGCGACTTTCACAGGTGATGCCGTCTTCAGATACTCGCATTCGTAAAAACACATTTGACAAACGGAAAAGGGCAGTTAGTTTCCACTGTGCCTAGAGACCTGTCTTTTCATGCTGTGAGGCACTTGAACCAGTACGAATGAAACCAGGATCGACGTGTAGAATACATTTGCGTAATCTCTTTCATGCATGCGTAAACCCATCATGGGTTAATTTCCAAAGGTGAGATTGTTTTTCTTATTTCGATAGGAGGATAATTGTAGCTTCATTTAACGATTAGATTTGAAATGTCACACACAGACTCTTGCGTGTATTGATGAGTTAGTAGTCGGCAATATATTTCACTGCCCAAAGCGCAACAAAATCACTCTGATGTGAGATCATACCACCTTAATCAACGGTCTTCCTACAAGTGCACCCACTTTCTGCTTCATTTTAAGTATCCACCTGTTTGATGATCCGTTTTAACTGGCTGGAATGCACATTAGTTATGTTTCCGTGTTTGTGGATAAGAGGGTTTGCAATTTTTTTTGCGGATTTCTACAGTATCGTGTATGCCTTTATGGTTGAGCGCTTTCGACGGCTGTTCCAAAAATGGAGCAGAGACCACGACTAAGCTCACGCACGCACGCACGCAGCCGGCCCTTTGAAACATTGTACTTCTTTATTACCCACGTCTGAAAGTCCACTATTCCGGTAAGATTTGTCGTATCTTACATGATACGACACGACTCATATTGTGCCTACTCCTTCTCGGCGCACAGTCTACTCTTTTCGGTATACAGCGGCTACCGGGGTTCTACCATGAGGGATATAACAGAGGTTAAAATCATATTTTGAGTACGGTTCGATTGGCATTATCCTGAGGGCAAGCCATAACGGATACACCCATGCTTACTGCTACCGTTCCATGTGAATCTTACCACAAGGGACAGGGATACCTACCGCCTCACACTGTGCTTTTCGGCTAACGTTTAGATTTGTGTTTAGGGGGAAACGCAGGATAAGGCTTTTCATGAATGTTTAGGTGATCATAATAGTTCAGTGCGCTTCAAATTTTTTAAGAATAAAAGGTTATGCCTTTGAGGACCCTTTTGAGAACGGCACATGCAATATTTTACTTAAAATAAACATGTTGCTAAGCCTCTTCAGTAACATATACGTCAATCTTTTCTTCCGTTCCGATGCATAAAGCATTCGAGGTAGTTTAATACCTACTACAAGTCAGATACAAGGAAATTGAAAATACTCGCTGGTTAGCTGAATGTCCCCAACTCTCATAAGTATATCTGAATTTGTTTTTTAAATTTGACAGAAATATCTAGGATATGGTGATTGGCTCACCAATGGGTTTACAGACTTTGACACCCAGCCTGAAACCTGGAAATTTATTAGCATCAGCAACCTGCCCCTTTAATCTTTACGTTACAATCATTTAATAAAAAATAAAATCCGTCAGCCATCTTCCAGCTCAAGAAAATAACTAGGATCAATAGAAAGCGGATAGCTTAAAGGACTGAAGCGTCGTGGTCCAACGAAAATGCACTCATTCCTGCCATCGGAGTCACCCTGACAGTGAGCATTTAGGACACTGTTAGTGATTTTTTCCCCACCTCTCCGAACGCGATTGCGCTTCCGTATCACGCAGTCCATCTTATCAATCACATGCCAAATCCTTATACTAAGTCCAGTGAAACAGTGTCGGGATTCCAAAAATGCATTTGCCACATATATTTCCATTTCCTATATTGGCTGATGACATTGTCGGGTAGTTGTCACAAATGTCGCCTCAGTTGCACATACACGCAATAGCAGACTCTGAATGGATTACTCCCAAACAAGCCCACAAACGAGACCGACCAGCAATCGTGCATGATTCATCCTTGCGGTGTGTACTGGTTTCGTTCAGATCGTAAGTGCCGCTTTGACGGTAGAAAAACCATGCGGATGAGTACGCCAACCGCACTTGCATGCGGGACATGCCAATTATTGCAGATTGACATCCGTACAGTCGGAAGCTAGGTCGTGTGCCGTATAAGTTGGCCGGAAAGACGTTACGCTGATGCCATTCCCAGTCAGCTTGTCACGCACAAACCGCTAACACTTCAATGAGATAGAGAGCAAGAGGCCTACTCTGCCGATTCCGTCCTCATGGAAAATCAGAACAATAGTCATCATCTGACGAGCATAGGTGTGATTTTTATGCCTGCCACCGTGCGGGGTCACTCGATCTATATGAAGATGGAGGGTCAGGTCGAAACATGAAACATTAAGGTACTATAAGTAACATGGGCGCAGAGTTACACATGAAGATGTAGGCCGGTGTATATGCGGCAGGAAATTTAGGGAGGTGACAGCATTTTACATAGTTACTACTCACGTTACTTCGTCGCACATCTGAACGCTACTGGCGTGGGAGGCTCCAGTGGAGCAGCTGCAGGTCAAAAAGGCTTCATAATGCGCGACGTCACATGATTGTCATCGTAGCTGAAGTCGTCCCGTGGTTCCTACCGTTCCGTTATGAACCGATGCGTGTTTCACACGCTGGAGATGCCGAGTGAAGACGAACGCGTTAGTTGCTTAAAGAGGCTCAAATCAAGATGGGGGTTGAGAAGGACAGCGGGACGTCAATTTGTAGACTTTATGTTTCAGCGGTTTCACCTCATTGCAACAGTTCATGCTCAGAAAACGTGCCGCAATATATGACAGTGGGCTATAGGGTATACAAAAGGCATTGCCTATTACACTTGAAATTTTCTGACCTAAAATATACTCACCTATTGCCATCATACGTGCGCTTAATCAGTCAGAAATTTATTGGCACGGACGAATATTAATTCTGCAGATAGGGCACTTGAAATTATTTCCCAGGAATATTCAACTACGCAATTGCACTTTCGTGGATGTTTTCATAAACATTTCCCTTTGTCAGTTCCCTTTGTCTGGTAATGTGAAAGTTTCACAGCGACGATGGAGACTGACAAAACAACCGGCAAGCCATCCAATTGTCGGTTTATGTGCGTGAGGTTGTTCCCTTTTCTTATCTCACATAACAAAAGATGACGAGACTTCTCCTTCTCTCAGATGCCAAAAGCCAAGGCGTTTTCCAACTGATTGGCAGGAAACTTGATATCTTTCCCTGAAGGTTCACGTGGTGCGACCGCGAACCCGCGGTTGGAGAGTTAAGTCGGAATTAGTTCCCTTTTCACGTGCTGTAGATATCTTCAAACAGCCTAATGGACTGTGAATACAACTTCCGAAAAAAACATGCGAAGTCTAGCCTGGAGTCTCCTACTGGTTGGTAATTTGCAACTTTCACAGGTGATGCCGTCTTCAGATACTCGCATTCGTAAAAACACATTTGACAAACGGAAAAGGCCAGTTAGGCGTCTCTTTTAGTTTCCACTGTGCTCAGAGACTTGTCTTTCCATGCTCTGAGGCACTTGAACCACCACGAATGAAACCACGCTCGAAGTGTAGAATACATTTACGTAATCTCTTTCATACATGCGCAAAACCAAGCATGGGTTTATTTCCAAAGGTTAGATTGTTATTCTGATTTCGATACGAGGATTATTGTAGCTGCATTTAACGATTAGATTTGAAATGTCATACACAGACTGTTGCACGTATTGATGAGTTAGTAGTCAGCAATACTCCTTAAGAGGCATTAGTTCCTTTTCACGTGCGCTGAAGATTTCCAAGCAACCTTGCAGGCTGTGAAAACGACTTTCAAATAATAAAACTGTGATGTCTAGCGTCGGTGTTCCTCTACAGACCTCGCAGGTGAAAGGATGATGAGATAGCATGTTGTATAAATGGCATAAACTAAGAGCAGCGCTACTGTAAATTACTCTTGATTGTACGCTTATTTTTAATTCTATTGCTGCATTCCAAATTATGCTTTATCCAGATGTTTCCTACTAATATTTCAGCTACCGCACGATGCCGGCTTTCGAATACATTTCCTTCCGGCTGCATGCTAAATCAACACTGTAGAAAATGAATACTTATTAGCATGAATTTCTTTCATCGATATTCAATGCCCCAAAAGTCCAATTAGTATTCATGGAAACAATACATAAAAATATTCATTCTTTTGAGCATTCGTTAGTACATTATGTCTTATTCTAATTTTATTGTCGAAGGAGGGACATAATTAAGTTTTAAAAAGTTTCTAATTGTGAGACTTTTAAGTACCGTGAAATGGCCGTTCATAAATTATCATGTCTCTGCATTTAAAAAAGTTAACAATAAGGATCAAATCCACCGCTTAATTTTATGAATTATATATGGTTACCCTTTATTACCGTAGATACATGTGTGGTTTTCCGTACGCAGAAAATATACGGCTAGTAGTTTGGAAACCCTGAATCTAAACGTTCCAATAGAGCTTGGTCAAAATAATTCGGGAATAGGAAAAGTTTTTAAAAACCAAATTAGAGATTTCTCTCGAGTATAAAATTGGAAGAAGACGCAATTTACAGTATCCCTTGACTTTGTCGGTAATACTATTCTCCCTATATATGGTGCGCGGCTGTGCGGCTGCTGGCTGGGCTCAAGAGAGAGCCATTAAGGCACAACGGAACGAGTGAGTTCCGCATGAACGATCGGTGAGCGCCCACTAGACTTATATATACAGATATATAGGCAAAATGGTATTACCGACAAAGAAAAGGCAGACTGGGATGACCACTTCTGGCTTATTAGACGTCGTCAGCCAGTCATACCCAAGCCCGAGGTGTGGAACACCCAAGCCTCGAACTCGCGACCTGTTGGTTTAGAAGTCCACGCTTCTACCCACCGGGCCACGAGCCCGTTGCCCTGTCGGTTTTCGATCGGGAATATACAATGTTAGGGGGCGCTCACCGATCGTTCATACACAAATCACTCGTTCCGTTGTGCATTAAGGGCTCTCTTGGCTCTTTCTTTGTCGGTAATACCATTCTGCCTGTATATCATGCGCCGCTGTGCGGCTGCTGGTTGGGCTCGAGAGAAAGCCCTTAAGGCACAACGGAGCGAATGAGTTCCGTATGAACGATCGGTTAGCGCCCCCGACCATTAAATGTGCATACATTGCGTGACCTATCTCATGAAATGTTGGCTGAAATTCTGAAACGCGTTTTCGATGAGGAAGGATTATTTGGTCGCAATTGTTATACTGCTTATCTTGTAGCATACTCTTATAACATTTCGGACTCGGCAGATGTCGGCTTTTAAATGCACTTCTTTTTAATCTCCTGTAGAAAGCGTGCTCGGTAAAAAATGACTACATATGTAGCATGCATTTTTCCCATTGATTTTCGGTGGTCTTGGAAATTCAAATATATTTTATAGAAACCACAAACAAAAATATGCTTTCTTTTAGTCAATCAATAGGAAATCACGTCTTCTTTAAACTTTATACTTAAGAAAGGAGCATATTTAGGTTTTAAAAAAGTTTTTTTATTGCCGAAAAATTTGCAACCTGATCATTCGTTGCATTAGCGCTTAGTGATTACACTCTACAAGGTGCATGTCTTCTGCGTAAAGAAAATCCCATATTTTTCTATGTCATTAAAGAGATATCATACAGGGTCCATAACATTTTGCAATGGATGCGGACCATGTTGTAGATTTCATGAGGAGCAGTGGTAAACGGCCAGGTACGATGCTATGTGAATGGATATATCGCGGTCTTAAAAAGTCTCATAATTAGAAACTTTTTCAAAACCTTATTATACTCCTTTCTTAAGTATAAAATGTAAAGAAGACGTGATTTCCTATTGATTGACTAAAAGAAAGCATATTTTTGTTTGTGGTTTCTATAAAATATATTTGAATTTCCAAGACCACCGAAAATCAATGGGAAAAATGCATGCTACATATGTAGTCATTTTTTACCGAGCACGCTTTCTACAGGAGATTAAAAAGAAGTGCATTTAAAAGCCGACATCTGCCGAGTCCGAAATGTTATAAGAGTATGCTACAAGATAAGCAGTATAACAACCGCGACCAAATAATCCTTCCTCATCGAAAACGCGTTTCAGAATTTCAGCCAACATTTCATGAGATAGGTCACCCACTATATATATATAATGATGGCGAGGCACTGATGAACTTCGATTAGATGAAGTGCTTATGACCCATCTGGTAGACCCCAGTGGTGGACCAGATGCGCCAGGTGCGTCTGTGCGCATGCATGTGTTTCAGGTCCCAGATGGTGGCCAGGGTTATGGTTGCCTGAATGAAGACAAACAAGTCCGAAACAGTGCTGTATCAATCTACCTCCCAGACTCTGTCATATCCGCTTTGATATATATATATATATATTGCTGATTGAAGCGAAAATGCGCGTTCCCGGATTTAACTGAGAAGATAAGGCGATCGCAGGAACCATAAGTATATTCGCGTGACGTTTCGAAAGCAAACAAGCTTCCATTATCAGAGGTGGTTTGCGTACGGCACGTCACAGTATTTAAGGGTTTTTCTTTCGTGCTGGCGTGTCACTGACTTCCAGCGCGCTGCATCACACGGTATGGCGATGGTTGTCATGGCGGCATCGGTTCCTCCTCATCCTTTGTCGCGTGTGGGGAGGGAGGCGGCGCCGGGGTGACTGCGGCCATTGCTCTTGTTTGTATTGTCCGTTGTCCGCCCTCGACGCATCTCGCCTTCCTGCCCCGTTCGCACCTGCCCGTATCCGCGTGGACGGTGGTTGTCATGCCACTGTTGACGTCGGCCTGGGGGGTCCTGTCGCTGTCTGGGGATCTCGTCTCGTTGTCCCGTTCGCACCTGCCGGTATCCGCGTGGACGGTGGTTGTCACGCCACTGTTGACGTCGGGCCGCGTGGTCCTGTTGCTGTCTTGCGATCTCGTCTCGCTGTCCCGTTCACACCTGCCCGTAGCCGTGTTGACGGTGGTTGTCATGCCAGGGTTGACGTCGGGCTGGGGGGTTTTGTCACTGTCGGGCGTTCTCATCGAGTGCTGGCGTCTGTCTGTGTTCGGACCCAGAAGGCGGTCTCCTGGGTTTGCGTTCGCCGCCGGTTGTCCCCCGGTTTCGTTCGTTCCCGGTGCCTGTCTATGCCCGTCCTCGTTCCCGCTTGGTCCGGGTTTGATTACTGTCGTCACTGGCCTGACGACTCGTCGGTAGCCCTGCCTATTGAACTTCACCCGTAGGGCTTGGTAGGCAGCCGGCAGAGTTACGCATCGGTTGATTGAGGTAGTTGTGGTGTGCCAGGCTTCGAGTGTCTCCCTGACCGTTTGATCGCTCCCTTGGCCCAAGACTTCGGCGTCTTGGAAGGCGAAGGCGTGGCCAAAAGCTGCGCAATGGTCTGCCACCAACGAGAGCTGATCCATTCTTCTTACCGCTCTTGCGTGCTCGTCCGTGCGGGTCTGCAATCTCTTCCCGGTTTCTCCAACGTAGTTTGCCTCACACGAACTACACGGGATCCGGTAGACGACGTTGGCAGTTTCGCCTCGTGGCAGAGGCGTTTTTAGTCTCATGACCAAACGTCTAATTGTCGCTTCGGGTTTGTGGGCGATGCCGATACCTAATGGTTGCAAGATACGAGCAACTGCCTCGGAAACGTTCGCAATATATGGCAGCGCTCGCCAGACTTTCGGCTGATTTGCCGTTGACTTTACGGTTGGTCTGGACTGTCTGCTGCGTTCTATGAAGCTGCGGGGGTAGCCGTTGGAGGTGAACATCCGCCGTAGATAGTGGAGTTCGGCTACCTTGTCGGTCGGTTCGCTGCAGTGAGTGTCAGC
>CACRXP010001470.1:0-15725 GCA_902702965.1 Spirometra erinaceieuropaei | reverse complement strand
GGTATGACTGGCTGATGACGGCTAATAAGCCAGAAATGGCCATTCCGGTCTCCCTTGTCTTTGTCGGTATTACCTTTCCAACATATATCACTAGTCGCTGTGCGACTGCCTGCGAGGGTTTAAGTATGAGCCCCAAGGCACAACGGAACGAGCATGTTCCGTAACCTGATCGGTGAGCGCCCACTATCATAATTAATATTCCCGATCACAACCGACAGGACAACGGGCCCGTGGCTCAATGGTAGAGCGTTCAACTCCATGACCAAAGATCCCGGGTTCGAATCTCAAGTGATCCACACTTGGGGTTGGGTATGACTGGCTGATGACGGCTAATAAGCCAGAAATGGCCATTCCGGTCTCCCTTGTCTTTGTCGGTATTACCTTTCCAACATATATCACTAGTCGCTGTGCGACTGCCTGCGAGGGTTTAAGTATGAGCCCCAAGGCACAACGGAACGAGCATGTTCCGTAACCTGATCGGTGAGCGCCCACTATCATAATTAATATTCCCGATCACAACCGACAGGACAACGGGCCCGTGGCTCAATGGTAGAGCGTTCAACTCCATGACCAAAGATCCCGGGTTCGAATCTCAAGTGATCCACACTTGGGGTTGGGTATGACTGGCTGATGACGGCTAATAAGCCAGAAATGGCCATTCCGGTCTCCCTTGTCTTTGTCGGTATTACCTTTCCAACATATATCACTAGTCGCTGTGCGACTGCCTGCGAGGGTTTAAGTATGAGCCCCAAGGCACAACGGAACGAGCATGTTCCGTAACCTGATCGGTGAGCGCCCACTATCATAATTAATATTCCCGATCACAACCGACAGGACAACGGGCCCGTGGCTCAATGGTAGAGCGTTCAACTCCATGACCAAAGATCCCGGGTTCGAATCTCAAGTGATCCACACTTGGGGTTGGGTATGACTGGCTGATGACGGCTAATAAGCCAGAAATGGCCATTCCGGTCTCCCTTGTCTTTGTCGGTATTACCTTTCCAACATATATCACTAGTCGCTGTGCGACTGCCTGCGAGGGTTTAAGTATGAGCCCCAAGGCACAACGGAACGAGCATGTTCCGTAACCTGATCGGTGAGCGCCCACTATCATAATTAATATTCCCGATCACAACCGACAGGACAACGGGCCCGTGGCTCAATGGTAGAGCGTTCAACTCCATGACCAAAGATCCCGGGTTCGAATCTCAAGTGATCCACACTTGGGGTTGGGTATGACTGGCTGATGACGGCTAATAAGCCAGAAATGGCCATTCCGGTCTCCCTTGTCTTTGTCGGTATTACCTTTCCAACATATATCACTAGTCGCTGTGCGACTGCCTGCGAGGGTTTAAGTATGAGCCCCAAGGCACAACGGAACGAGCATGTTCCGTAACCTGATCGGTGAGCGCCCACTATCATAATTAATATTCCCGATCACAACCGACAGGACAACGGGCCCGTGGCTCAATGGTAGAGCGTTCAACTCCATGACCAAAGATCCCGGGTTCGAATCTCAAGTGATCCACACTTGGGGTTGGGTATGACTGGCTGATGACGGCTAATAAGCCAGAAATGGCCATTCCGGTCTCCCTTGTCTTTGTCGGTATTACCTTTCCAACATATATCACTAGTCGCTGTGCGACTGCCTGCGAGGGTTTAAGTATGTGCCCCAAGGCACAGCGGAACGAGCATGTTCCGTAACCTGATCGGTGAGCGCCCACTATCATAATTAATATTCCCGATCACAACCGACGGGACAACGGGCCCGTTGCTCAATGGTAGAGCGTTCAACTCCATGACCAAAGATCCCGGGTTCGAATCTCAAGTGATCCACACTTGGGGTTGGGTATGACTGGCTGATGACGGCTAATAAGCCAGAAATGGCCATTCCAGTCTTCCTTGTCTTTGTCGCTAATGCCATTCTACCTATGTATCATGCGCCGCTGTGCGGCTGTTGGTTGGGCTCGATAGAGAGCCCTTAAGGCACAACGGAACGAGAGAGTTCCGTATGAACGATCGGTGAGCGCCCCCTAACATTATATGTATTTTTATATAAAATGAACAATTGCGGAAATCACTCAGTGCAGAACTATGAATTAAGTCTTGGGGTCATGACCTTCTATAGCCAGAACCGAAATGTCGATGACCATTCGAGTCGACGACAGTTAACTACTATAGAATAACCACATAATGCCAATTCTACAAACAAGTACTACTACGAGTTGTATGATATCCATATGATAAAGGTATTATACCGTACTCCCGACATAGATACTTGCTAAAAGCCCAGACACGTGTTTCGCCGATATTCTGCCGCTGCGTGACACAGCTGCGAGGGGTTCGGCTATTCAGTGGGACCCCCAACGATCTCTATGCGTTTTCTGGTATATGAAGTCCGGAAAATAATCAAGTGAATAATTCTAGGAATTACTCAGTGCAGGACTTAGGGGGTTGAATATCCGTGACATGACTTTTAAGGGTTAGAACCGAAATGTCAATGAACGTTTAAGTCGAAGACAATCAACTAGTACGGAATAACCACGTAATGCCCATTCTACAAGCAAGTAGCGGCAGAATATCAGCGAAACATGTGTCTGGGCCTTATGCAAATATCTATGGCTGGAGTACAGTATAATACCTTTGTCATATGGATTTCATACTACTCGTAGTACTACCTGTTTTCAGTTGTCCACACTCCCCGAATCTCGCCTTCCTGCCCCGTTCGCACATAGCCGTAACTGTGTGGACGGTGGTTGTCATGCAGGTGCTGGCTTTGGGATGGGTGATCCTTTCGCTGTCGTGGGATCTCGCCTCGTTGCTCTGTTCACACCTGCCCGTAACCGTGTGAACGGTGGTTGTCATGCCAGTGTTGACGTCGGGATGGGGGATTCTGTCACTGTCGTGTGTCCTCACTGAGTGCTCGCGCCTCTCTGTGTTCGGACCCAGAATGAGATCACCTGAGTTTCCGTTCGTCGCCGGTTGCCCCCTGTTTTCGTCTGTTTCCGATACCTGTCCATACTGTTCCGCGTTCCCGCTTGGTCTGGGATTGACTACTGCCGTCTCTGACCTGACGCCTCGTCGGAAGCCCTGCGTAACGAACTTCATCCGCAGGCCATGGTAAGCAGCCGGCAAAGTAACGTAGCAGTTGCTCGATGTAGTTGTGGTATGCCATGCTTCATGCGTCTCCCTGACCGTTTGATCGCCCCCTTGGCCCAAGACTTTGGCTTCTTGGAAGGCGAAAGCATGGCCAAAAGCTGTGTAATGTTCCGCCACCAGCGAGAGCTGATCCATTCTCCGTACCGCTGTTGCATGGTTGTCCATGCGGGTCTGCAATATTTTCCCGGTCTCTTCAACGTGATCTGATTCCCAGGAACTACACGGGGATCGCATAGACGACGTTGGCAGATTTGCTTCGTAGCAGAGCCGTTTTTGGTCTTATGATCAGACGTCTTAGTGTTGATTCGGGTTTGTGGGCGATGCCGATACATATATATTGGCAATATATATATATATATATAGTCTAAAATGCCGAGTAGAATATCACAGATTCAGCACCTTCTCCACAGGGTGAACTACAATTGAATCACTAAAACCCTCTCCTAACTCCCGGCACCTATTCAAACACGTTCATCACCCCCCACACATAGACGTCTGTTTAGTCGATGTAAACTCAATGTTCCCCAGCTCCCTAGTGCGATTATCTCCCTCACGTTATTCATTTCGTCTGACGACAAATTTTTGTTACTGAACTGAAAATTCAGGAGCATATCTCGATTTTTCAACAAGCCTTCTCCTTTTAATATATTGCCTCGGAATGCATAATACCTTCCTTATTCATATATATATATACCCAAAGAACAACAAAGTAACGTCATTTACCGCATCCCGTGCGCTAACTGCCGTTGCGTTTATATTGATCACACGGGTCGACAACTTGGAACTCGCATTAATGAACACAAGTTAGCTATCCGCCGACGCGACCCCTTATCTCTCGTGTTTGCCCACGCTCTTGATTGTGACCACCGTTTCAATTGGGACGGTGCCGAAGTGGTCGCCATGGCCAACACTAAACATGCACGGGAATTTCTCGAAGCTTGGCACTCCGGTGCAGATAGCATTAACCACCATGTTGACCTTGATGTCCACTACGAGGGTTTCCGATCACGGTGGAATGACTGGCGCCCACCTTAAGACTAACAACAGCTGACGCGTGCCCGGACATGCATGATCTCGCCGACACGCCATTCCTACCACCCTGCCCTACTCCCCCTCCCTCCCCCAACACGGTGAGCCACATCTTGGAGCCACAACACCTATCCTCACCTCCCGCACCCATCACAACACAATGCACACCTCCCCCTCACAAGGTTGTCTGCTTATCTCTCTGTCTGCGTCGTCAACCAGCAGTGCGACAATGCCACCTCTCACTTTTCACTTTGTCTGACGACGGGTTGGTGCAATCAGCTCGAAAATTTACGAGTAAAACTCTATTTCCGACGGACTTCCTTCTTTCATCATATATATATATATATAAACACACGTGAAAAGATAAATGAATGCAAATTGCAGAATAACTAAGTAGCCATGTTTCACACAGCGCGGTTTTGCTGGCGCACGACATAATGATTCTTTCCTTAGCTGCGGTCATGCTGTGGTTGAGATATCGTGGAATTCAGTTGCTTGCTAATCAATATTACAGCCGAACTCATGTAATCCTTTCTAACCAACAACACATTTCAAAATTCATTTAACATTTTATGAGATAGACCAGATATTTGGCCTCTTATACCTAGGGCAGAATCTAGTTTCCAGATAAGAATTTTAGAAATCATAATGTGACAATTTTTTGAAAAAAAGAAACGAGACTGTAGGTTGGTATTTCACATGTCGTAAAAGCTTAACTTAAGCATTTCGTCCATAATATTTTAGGACATTTTAAATGAAATGCGCACAGTCAGCTCCCGCCAAATTTAACCGTCATCATCACTATCTGTAAGGAGAATGAACTGGTGAATTTTTGACGCACGACGTATTTGTTGGAGGTTTTTTCGAAGCTTCTCGGTTAGAAGTTTATTTCGTATTTCATCAGAATTAAACATGACAACATTATACAGGAGATACGTGGATGATATATTCACGATTTTTGACAACAAAGAAGACGCCTCCGACCTACTTTGCCCGATGAATAATCTGCATCCTAAAATAAAATTTACGATGGAAATGGAGCAGTTTAACAAGTTACCCTTCCTGGACGTCCTCATGCTTAGAGAGGATGATGGTTCAATAAGACGTTTCGTCTTCCACAAGACTACGTGGAAAGGGCAATACCTACATTTTAAAAGCTTTGCGCCAATACAATGGAAACGTAATCTAGTACATACTCTTTTTTAAAGAGCGAGAAATATTTGCTCCAGGGAGACCATAGATACAGAAACTGCCCGAATCAAAGAAGCCTTACTTCATCGTGGTTATCCTGCACGCTTCATTCAGAAGTACAGCAACAATTTACGGCCAAAATTGACGGAACAGTCCGTTCCGAATTAGCCCGTTATAATATGTCTATCTTTTAAGGATGACAACGTCTCAAACACAATCAAGCGACGCTTGCGTTGCACTATATAAAGAACGTACAACGCAGCAGAGCTTATCTTCATTAGTTCCACAAAAAGCCTTCCAATTAACCGGGCAAAGGATGCCTTGCCAATGCACGCCATCCCCAATTGTGTGTATGAACTCACATGCACTTGCGGATGCAAGTACATTGGGCGTACTCAAAGGCAATTGGCAACCAGGGCCGCTGAACATTTGCCTAATTGGCTTTCCAAACAGGAAAACAAAACCCCGCGTTCGTCTATAACGAAACACCTGTTAGATAGCGGTCATGTTGTCCACCATAAAGCATCTTTTCGAGTACTTGTCCGAGCGCATACAACTTAAACCTTGCGTTATTTGGAAGCAGCATACATACGGAGGGAGAAACCAGACCTGTGCAAGCAGTTAGATCACGTGATCAATCTGCAATTGCCCTGGTAATCTCACACCTCTAGTTTCCCCTGACTGTGATTTGTTGTTAACATTTCGTCTCCCTCTTTCCTATATGATGCTTATGTTGACGTCTTATCTGATTATTAATTGCCTTAAACCTTGACCTTGCTCCTATGTACTGCCGTTCTGTACAAATGCATACTGTTGTTCGTTTTTATTCGTTACCTATGTTATGCAGAGACGGGCTGCAGTTGAAAAGCCGTCACGAAATTTATTGGCCCCAATAAATTCTGCTGTACATGCTTGTTTTCAATTTATTTCGTAAGTCTTAGTTTAAAATTAAATTTCCAGCTGAGCGTGTATATGAACTTCGAACACTGATCAACGATAAACTTTTGCAGCCAAACGAACAACAACAAGTCCGCAACTCCCTTAATTTGTGGTTCTAAAGCATTAAGAATCTAGTGAAGTCTATGAAGATCACATGATACGCTATCAAAAATAGTTACCTCTAGTTCGGTTTAATCGTTTGGGGTATTAACTTAACAATCTGCGAACGAAAATGTTAAATATATTTCTTACTTTCAGATTGCCGCGGACCCAACTTAAATACGTAGGTTGCGTAAGCCAATTGAGCAAGTAATAGAAAACATGTGCATTGAGTCAAAAATGGTACTGTAAATTGGACGTCAGACATTGTTACCTTTTCGCAGAGTAAAGTTTAATGAGAAAATATTGATAGCTGAGAGTTCGATGTTCTGTACCAGGAGTTATTTCGTCTCAGTTAGAAGCAGTGAGTGATATTCGTTTACACTTATAACCGTTTAAACAAGACGTTATCAAAGAATACGTCCGCCAGCCACTAGGAATCCTTCACAATAGGCATAGTTAATTCGAGTCAGCAGTAATATTGTCCGATTTTCAAATAAAAATGAACCATTCCCGTCACCTGAACTTTATGTCCGAACACTTTCAGCAGATCGATCCACGGTTTTTATTTTCGGGACTCGGTTCCTGATTGATCATGAGGTCTTTAGTGGTTTGCATGTGTTTTAGATGAATAAGACTAATCACGAATGAGCTCTGAATGTAAGAACCTCGTGTAACGCCGTGCGAGTCTTCTACCCTCTGACGATGATAACACATTGACTATGTAATCCTTAGTTAACTGTAATTCAGTAACAATCGGGAGATGGCACCCAAAAAAATCCGCCTAACCAAAGCAGCCTGTCTTACGGAAGAGGTGGTGGTAGGGGTTTTATGGGTGGTGGCTGGTCGGGATGTACGATACTAGCCGACGGAAAGCCTTATTTGAACAGATGAATGATCGAATTTGGCCCGCTTTCCTTTCCGTTATTACATAATGGGTCGCCAAGGGCAATATATTGGTAACGGACGAGTGGAAGACGTATAATTGTCTTCCCTCAGAAGGTTATCCACATTCCTCTGTTAACCACTCAAATAACCTCAAGAACCCTACCACCGGACGCCAATGTCATTAAGGCATACTGGAGTAGACTGGAAAGGAAACTCCACGGGGGAGGCCATGTATGTGGTCGAGCTTTGCGGGCTCACATAGACGAAGTACAGTATCGTTTTTGGTTTGGACTCAATTCCATGTCTTTGACAGATGCCTGGGAACTGTTCCTGCACCATGTTGTGCAGACCTATCCTATTTAAAAGTGATTTTGTTTTGTAATAAACTGCCAGCATGCGAATGTATGCCGTATATTCAGGTGTACATCTGTAACGATAAGGAAGGTTGGGTAACAGCGACCATAGTCTATGTTATCTCCTGCGATGTTCGTTCGGCCAGCCCATGTTAGGCCGTCGGGGACAGTCGAAGTAGTGCGTGATAGTAGGCCTGCAACCGCTGATATAGCCTAAAGGTGTTTGAGTCCACTGTTAAAGTTATTATTTCTAGGTAACGGATTTTTTGGGTGCCATCTCCCGATTGTTACCTGCAATTCTAATCATGGCATTTGCATGCAGTCGGCCAGAGTGAGAATTTGTATGTATAAGGCGTACGCGTACACCATTCTCAGATGAAAAGAACATGGGCAAACATGGAGGTGGTCAACAATGCGATAACGAAGCTGCGAATCTAACGTTACATGCGACTACAAGCAAAACAATCACAATAATGTAAATACGGCTCCTTTAAATGTGGTTGATAAGTGCCCATATTTCTGCCATCAGCTGGCTCACTGCTGGAAAGGATTGCATGGACCGGAGGACAACGCCACCGAAGGAAACAGTGGTGCCACCTCTGGACATTCATTCATCCCAATCCCTCGACGTCGATGATTAAGAAAGATATCTAAATTAGGATTTGAAGTCCACAACCTGCTTCACGACCAAAACAAGCCGAACACAACCGACTCCGACCCCGCGAATGACGCCAATAAACTACCCTACTTCGAATGGCAACCCGCTGTACGATGACGAATTTGGGAGGTGCAGAATATTACGAAGAATATCAAGTATTAAAAAGTTCGTGGCTACGCGGAGCACATTTACATATAAGGCCAGTGGAGCACTGTAGAGGCATACTCAATAGGCGACGATTTTGCAATTCAATCAGACTATCTAGATGCAATGAGCAAACCATCGTGGAGAATAACTGAGCGAAGATCCAACGACACTTGTCGACGCATGGGCAACTTAAATTTCAGTTCAATGACCCATTAGACATTTGAGTTATTACTTTACAAACTGAAGCTGTCTAACCTGAATTATACCAACTGTGTACGGGGATTTGAGAGTGAAGCTTAGGGTAGCAGTCCTCGATCTGGCCTGAGTGATTATTGTTTCAACAGAATTCGGCGTACCGGCACACAACTCAACAAATTTGGATATCATGCATTGGTAGACGCGCAACTGGAGAAGAATTGTGAGTTAAAACCCCTACTGTCTTAAGCATTGTTCCTATGTGCGCTCAGAATGCCTGAGTGCACGTGCATCTTTCCTGGAGAAAATTTGTTAAAAGTGAAATATGAGTAAATTTGTATTCGTCCTGGGGTTTTTAAAAATCGATTTCCGATGAGCATTCAATAAAGCCAAGCATTTTAAGATTCTTTTGCCAGATTGAAATATGAATAAATGTGCATTCGTTTTTGCGTTTGCAAGATCAGTTTCTGGATAGTATTCGATGAAGCAAAGAATTTAAAATTTTTCTGTTACTGTACTACTGGAGAAAAATCCATAAATGCTCCGGAATTACTCAGGAGTCAAATTGCTCGCTTGTCGGTTTATATGCATGACCGGGGTTTTTCTGCAAATGTATTCGTAGGTGAACATTTGCGTTTTGGTGGTTATACAAAATAGAGCGTTTGATTTTAACGTGCAATAAATTTCAGTTTCAGAAGTGGTTGTATCTTTATCGCAATTTCTGAAATTATCTCTCCTAAACCTACCTCGGTCTTGATTTAACTTTCATGCACCGTCAGTTATTTGGATACATGTACACTTTAAGAGTCCTAAACGATTTAGCCGTGTTTAGCTTTTGCAGTTAAAACTAAATAATCCCTCGATCCTTAGCTGTATAATTAATCATAATAGATTCATCCACGCCAAAACACGAAGCTAATTAAGAGTCGCTGACGCACGCGGCTAGGCTGTGCGTTCTGACTGCCGAGAAGTGCAGACTGATTTCCAACTCTCACATCCGTAAATGCGGAAAAAAATCATTGGTTTATTCAACACTGCATAAACCATTCCACAGTTGTTGAGAATTGCTGTGCATGAGAAAATAAATATCCAGCACTGGTTTTTGTATAAGCCAATGATTTTAAATTATGGGTGACAAAAACACGTTTCCTGGTAGTATAAAAGTGCGTGCAGTCTGATAAGCATTCACTTCAGAGAACATGCAGACGATTTTTTTCCTTCTCTTTGTCAGTTTGGTTGCAATTTCGTCCCACTTTCACATGAGGTACGTGCACGTCTAATGTGTCTTGACAAAAAATTGTCCCAGCTATAGTAAGTTGTTTTGTGATTTTACAGAACATTCAACAAGCAGACAGGTTTAGTTCTTTTATATGTGATGTCAGTATTCGTAGAAATAGTCCTTCTAACAGAGAAATGCCAACTGTTAATGTTATGTCGACTGAAAACCGTACCTATTAAGCGTAATTTGAAAACCTCCTCAGTCGATCCATCTGCAGGATGTTCTGGCAAACAAGCTCCATGAGCAGCACAAACTGACCTTCTTGCTCCGAGCACTTCCTCAGAAAATATGCACCCTCGACAGGCAGCTGCTTTTAATTTAAAAACTACACATTATTTTATTCGTTGGAATGCTCGGTCAGTACTTAATTTCTTTCTCGATAAACGACAAACTCAAGAGCATCACAGAGTATTTCTTACATTGTCCTCAAAGGCACTCGGCTATTGCCGGGAAAATGACGGTTCAATAAAGGCGAACGAATTTGAAACAACGCCTTTTTATGTTATAATTAATGAATTAGAGATAGCGATTGCTAGACGAGAGTGTTACAGCAGCAACGTTATCTTGCAGTAGGGGAAACACATTGTGTACTTGGAGCAAACGGCTAATTCCGAAGGATGCCACTGGAGACATTACGTTGGAGGTACCGATAGTGGACAGTTATAGGGTGAGTGGGCTATTTTTGTACTATAATTTGCCACGAGATATGTGTAATAGTGCAGACTGCATGTCATACTTTGCACAACTGTTTGAATAGCGATTCCATAAAATTTGACTGCGTATCTTACAGGAAGGATATATCGGAAATGAGAAATTCTGGACATATATTTGGGCGAAAGGATGGTGTTCGTACAGTAAAGGCTACTTCCGCTGTCCCTACACTCAACGTACGATTTCTTCGCATTCTCATATCCTATAAACATCTTCCTTTTTTTGAAAATCCCTTTATTTTACGTCATAATGTTTATTTATCCGCACCAAACAATGGACTAAGAAAGTACAAATGTTCTCAATATTTTATATCGCATGCACTTACTCCGCGAACGCCGGCAATAAAACAGACGATGCTTGCATTTGCACTTACCTTTAAGACGATGGTTATCATTCAACCAGCATAACTCTACCAAACGTTGAGAAAATCTCCTACGCCATGCTAGAAAGCCAATATCCAATTTCCATTCACAAAGCTGAGGATGAGAGTATCCGTAAGTTTACCTATGCCACACCCTGTCAAAACCCTTCTTCCCTACAAATTCTGTAAGTTTTCTCAATGCAGCAAACAATCATTAACCTTGCACTTATAACCGAAACACTCGCTTTCAGCCGGCTTCTATGTGAAAGGAGACACCAAGCTGGATAGGTGCGCAGACAAACACTTTGTCTTCATGCTGTTTCGTCTCAATGGCAATCGGTCGGACGTAAAGAGTGTGAGACATGCTTAAATTTATTCCAGCCTAAATCACGAAATTTTAGTTTCAAATATTCACCTTATTATTTTTTTGTATTTAAAGATTGGATGTTACAGGTCTGGGACCCCTTTGTGCTCGGGATGTGAATCTACTGACATGCCACGGAACGGAGGCTGTTGTGAGTAACCTGGCCACTGATGACTTGTTATCCCCATGCACCGAAAATATCAAACATTGTCATTAATTTAATTACTAACTTAACACTTGCTATTCATTCATCTTAACTGGTATGGAAAACGTGAATAATAAATTCCGTTCAAAGTTTTTTGATAAAATGTGGTGCACTATTAGGTAGTGCATGATGAGAGCGTCAGAAAATTTTCACGCATCATACATGGCCAGACGAGGCCTAAGTTTTTCACTCCTTTAAATAGCGAAGCGGCAAATGGTTATTTAAGGCAGACACATGCAAATTCTCATTCCTGTAATTCCTACAATTTGGCATCTGTCTTACAGTGTTGACCAACCTAGGTGATGTGCTTACCTTACGGCTTGCTGCTTAACTATCTACACCTGATTGCCTAGTGTTTAGACATCTGGGGATTTTACTACCTTATTAGCATAAGACTAATTCGGTTACGACAAACCTTTGTTTACTTCTTCACAAGTCTTCTCTGCTAAGATGTTACGCTAATGAAAACGCATCAAAGAATTTTCATCTTTCTTGACCATTTAGACTGCAACATGTATGAGGGTCGTTGGACAGTTGAACTTGGCATCCCTTACAAGCTTGCGTCAAGGGATTTCATCTACTGTTACGTAAACGAGGACAAGACAAGGGCAATGACCTACATCATCGACTGGAGGGGTTAGTATTCCTCACGGTTTGATGTGATTTCAATGCTATGAAATTGTCTTTTTCGCACTCGAAATGTAGGTATTAACAACAACCTAGTATGTGGAGAGTGTGTTATTTACGGCAAATAGTAAACACTGCAGAACTTAGGAGAAGGCGCATTTGATGTGATTAACATTGCACGGAGGCCGTCCTGTAATAGTCCGCGTAGCATAGATAATTCCGTTTGATAGAGCTGGAAAATGAAAATTAATCAACAGGTAAGCCGCAATAATGAAGTATACATCAGAATTTAGAAGTTTGTTGTCGGCTGTAATCGTCAAGGACTCACGGTATTCAAACGAAAATGGGCCTCAAACGTATAGTTGCTCGTGTACTGCCTGTTGCCGCGATAGGTTGTGTTGGGCCCATATGCTTTTTTAATGTTGCGTTTGGTTGAAAAAAATAAGCTTCATGCTGTAGGTTTCCTTAAAAAAACGAATATAGTGAAAAGGGTTAACCAATGAAGGGCCGGCAATTTAATGTCAGAACTGTGAGCTCTGCGTAATGATGTTTTGTTTTAGCAAAGTATCTCAAATACATCAAGCACACTTAAAGACTACTAATCTTCTAGTTCTCCCATCTTTCAACTCTCCGTTGAAGGCAGGGCGTTTAATGCCTTACTGGTACTTAAAATCTGCTCAGCGAGTAACCAAGTGTATTTTGCATTGAATTCACCTAAAATGGCAGTGTAATTGAAATTGCAGTAATTGAACTCTCTTCAAAAACAACGTAGTCATTGACAACCGATATAAAAACAAACTTTTCTGACCATTAACACGAATATTTTGATTGTGTCAATTTTAGAAATAATTGTTGATCTGTATATATCCTTCTAGATGTACAAGGCGACAGATAGAATAATCTCTGAGTGGTCCTAGTGTGGAATGTGTGTTACGGGTGGTGGGTACAATTCTCAAAGACAGAAACTCCACTGAAATCGCCATATTTCATTTGCGTTCTTGTTTAATGTGTGTTTTATGTACTGTGCTCTATGCAAAACCATGTCAAAAAATAAATGTTATCTTGATATCATAAAAATAAATGCAAACTTTAAATACAATTCTTTCGTTAACATTTTTGAAAACATTCCGGACCAGTGAGAAAATACAAATGTAGCATCGTTCAGGCAGATCGTCATAATTAACTCTTCTATCACGAAACCGTAGAATACTCGGGATTGGTATATTATAATGTAGGATAAAATCAAAAATGCGAATGAGCATCAAGGCTTTCGTCGTCAAGGGCAGTTAATTAGCGCATGTGTTTGTTCGTTTGGTGTAGCAAACTTTCTAATAATGAAGATTAGAATGCTAATAAACATTCACAGAGCATTTGTGATACACTGCAGGTCTCCTGTTAACGACTGACTATGAAGACACCCGAAAAGATAGATTGTCAGTACAGAATCATCCACAGGTGGAAGCGAATGTGCAATTCTGTTATTCTTTGTGTGCCTGATACGCGCACGTTGTTTTCTAAGGAAGAAGTATTGAAGAGTCGAATGATCCATTGGGCATTCATTTCGCTCACCGATTTTAACAGCTGAAGTGTGCAAATTTAATGCTAACCAGTAACCTGCAATCAAAGACGATTGGTGTTGAATCTAATAATAATAGATGGCGCGTTAAAATCATGTTCGTATATTCCGGCCGACCACCAGAGTAGTTTGTCTATTTTTTCCGAACGTTTAAACTCATGCAGGAGGTGTCAGTAACGACAGAAGGAGCAGATGCACAAGACTTGGTACGCCGGTGCCAGATCGATGAATGGGCTAAATGAATTTGCATCGGCGACCATGGATTTATTCTCTTATCAGAATTCTTTGATTTCAGCATGAACGATTATCATTACATAGACGACGCATCATCGTAAAGCAGTACAAGCTACAATGTTTTTCACGACTGGATTTTAACAGTCAGTTTAAAACGACAATGCATAGAAGGGCAACACGCGCACCACGCGAAATCCCAGTTTTTACAGCAGCACTCCGGTGGCTAACAACCTAGGTTGCGTGCAGTTAAGAACATACGCATTGTATCGACATTTGGCATGTTTATATTATACTGGTTTTACACACTTCGCGCCTGAGGTCGATCTGGCGAAACTGAATCGAAAATGTACGAAATAATCGTTGCTGTCTTTACCAAAGTAACCGCTTTGTTTTAAAAACATACAAAAATTTTACATAGGCAGCTCGCTAAGGGTGCAACAGGCCAGACGCGGACAACTGTTTCACGGTCGATACCGACCATCAGTACACCATCGGCCTTATGAAGTGAGGCTGTGCGGATGCTAAAAACGAGTATCTATGTCGGGAGTACGGTATAATACATTTACCATATGGAATTCATACTACTCGTAGTACCACATGTTTGTAGAATGGGCATTACGTGGTTATTCCACAGCAGTTAATTGTCTTCGACTCAAATGTTCATTGAAATTTCGGTTCTGACCCAAAAAAGTCATGTCCCGGAGATTTCACTCCATGTCCTGCACTGATTAATATCTGAAATTATTCACCTGATGATTCTCTGGAGTTCATATACCAGAAACAGCATAGAGAACGCTGGGGGTCCAACTAAATAGCTGAACCCCTCGCAGCTGTGTCACGCAGCGGCAGAATATCGGCGAAACCCGTGTCTGGGCTTTAAGCAAGTATCTATGTCGGGAGTACGGTATAATACATTTAATATATTAGATGGTACCGACAAAGACAAGGGAGACCGGAATGGCCATGTCTGGCTTATAAGCCGTCATCAGCAAGTCATACCCAACCCCAAATGTGGATCACTTGAGATTCGAACCCAGGATATTTGGTCATGGAGTTTGACGCTCTAACATTGAGGCACGGGCCCGTTGTCCTGTCGGTTATGATCGCGAATATCAATTATGACAGATGGGCGCTCGCCGAACAGGTTACGGAACATGCTTGTTCCGCTGTGCCTTGGGGCTCATACTAGAACCCTCGCAGGCAGTCGCACAGCGACTAGTGATATATTTGATAAGGTGATACCGACAAAGACAAGGGAGACCGGAATGGCCATTTCTGGCTTATTAGCCGTCATCAGCCAGTCATACCCAACCCCAAATGTGGAGCACTTGAGATTCGACAACGGGCCCGTGGCTCAATGGTAGAGCGTCAAACTCCACGACCGAAGATCCCGGGTTCGAATCTCAAGTACCCCACTCTTGGGGTTGGGTATGACTGGCTGATGACGGCTAATAAGCCAGAAATGACCATTCCGGTCTCCCTTGTCTTTGTCGGCTCCAGATCTTCTATATCTACTACTAGTCGCTGTGCGACTGCCTGCGAGGGTTCTAGTATGAGCCCCAAGGCACAACGGAACGAGCACGTTCCGTAACCTGATCGGCGAGCGCCCACTGTCATTATTATATATATATATATGAGAAAGTGAAGGCTCTTCGGAATATTGAGTTGTACTCGTAAATTTTCAAGTCGGTGACACCGACCCGTCGTCAG
>CACRXP010001469.1:44524-58173 GCA_902702965.1 Spirometra erinaceieuropaei | reverse complement strand
TATATTATTTGCTGTTTGGCACGTTTTAGAGGCCCCACCCGTACAACCCCTCCTACCACCATTCCCGTAAGAGAGGTGGACGGGGGAAAAAGTTTTCTTCACTGTTGCGACACTGTATTCGCGCCGAAACCATGATTCAAATAGCTCCCGGCTCACGCGATTGTCACCTTTTGCGAAAATTTCGGCCTCTCAATTTGCGGCCCATTCGACGAGATCCGACCGCACATTCAAATTCGAGGAGGTCGAAAATTTGATGATGTGTTCGAGCAGGAATCCGAAACGCCAGGCTAATAAAGCTACTGTCCCAGCGATCGTGTCTTTCTCTTCAAAGTCCCGACATTGTTACATATAAAAGACTGGTTCAAGTGGACGGTCGAAAAAAGCGGACGCATCGGTTCAAAGAAAGTCTCTGTAGCAAGCTTTCAGGGCAGGATTTATTAGTACCAAAAAACAGCGCGACGACTCATCAGCTGCGCCCTTTCGCTTCGTAAAATAAATAACAAGTGCGATGAATGCAGCAATTCAAATTCATGCAGAAAATTAACGCAGAAACTCCAATGTCATGGTTTTGGGTAATGTCAGCTAATCAATAATCTAGTACCTTGAAAACAATATGGGATAAATAGTGGGAAAAACGTTAACAAGCAAAAAGAAGAAAGGGGAATGTGAAAACCGTTGAGCTGGGGTTACCAAGGCAATGTTAGACCAACCACATTTTCTAGATGCTTGCAAATATCTGGTTTTACTTGTCGTATATAAGCCGCCTATAGTGAACAAAATGTCCGAGTTGTTCGTACCCGAACAAGTATGCGAAAGGAAGTTTCAGGGTCTACGGAGTGATCACTATCAAGGTAGTGTTTCCCAACGGAGGAACGCGACATTTTGTTTCCTTGCTCTAGAGGCGATCTGGGCAAATGCTCAACAGACCTGGCTGCCAACTACCTTTGCGGTCGCCCGAAGTGCTTGCATCCGCAAATGCATGTGGATTTATAAACACAATTTGGGCTAGCGTGCATTGGCAGAGCATCCTTCGCCCGTGGAATTGGAAGAGGCTTAGTAGAACTGCAACTGATAAGCCGTCGTGCCATTTTTTGGCACCAATAAATCCCGTCTTGCACGCTTGTTTTAGCTCCATACCGGGGAAGAATTACTTCGAACTAATGTACATTTTGGAAAAGCCTAAAAACCCCAGTAAATCTCTTTCCAAGTAGTTGTCCGTTTTTATCTTATTTGACAAAAGAACCGAGTACAGGCAAAACACAGCAACAATCTGATCAAATTCGATGTACTCCTGACAGCTTTCGAGTATGTGATTAGATCGAAAATACAGATTTGGGCCTACAAATATTAAAGCAACTCGTCGCAGCAAGTTTATCTTGGGTGTAATTCTACAGGCCATTTGGTCTATTGTGTATATGGCAGGGCCGACCGGCGACAGACACCTTGATTTAAAAATGCGCATGATCGGTATTAAAATATACCTTTTAGGGAGTGGGATGGATGACTTTTGCTTTAGAGGCAATGCTTTTTGCCTTCACAATACGGAACAATCGACGAAGTTACACAGATTCGCCCCATTCGTGTAGTTTTGTTTCGCGAACAGCGTTACTTATTTTATAAGGGTAGCGCTTATGTTTAAGTTTAATTTGTGTTCCTCTTTCACTCGAGGACTGCCGTCTGTACGTGGTTTGAGGGCCCACACTAAATTATTAACGAGCAGCTCCAGAAACTTCTCCTTCGAATTTCGTCTAAATGTAAATGAAAACAAAAGAATAATTTAGTTAATTGTCTCCGATTACAAATATTTGAAATTCCTAGACAAATGAGGAGAATTAAGATTCGTTTTTTGTTTCTCAAAACTTAGGAAACATTGGGAGACAGGCTACAGCAGTCGTACATGCGTCTGTCTTCCTTATTTCCCAACAAGATGACATTATCTTAACATATTAAGAGCAACACTTCCCAATACTATGAGAGGTACTGAGAAAACAAAAGCCGGTGGGAGGTTTTGCCGGTAAAGGCAGAAAACCTAGAATCGTAACTCCCGATTTAGTGTTCATTATTAGCCGGCCACGCAAAACCCAGATCGGGAGAACTGACAATTAATTCTGGTCATGTCACATTATGAGCACTGAGAAAAATGTTTCACTACTGAGGATCTGGAATATCCAACTTTACGTGTCGATAAATATATGTGGTATATATGCCATGCGCCTCAATTCAAAACGTAAAAAAGCAGTCTACCTAGCCTGATCGGTGAGCGTCCATCCATCATGATTGATATTTCCAGTCCCAACCGACAGAACAAAGGGCCCGTGATTCATTTCGTCTGACGACGGGTTGGTGTCACCAATTCGAAAATTCACGAGTATAACTCGATTTTTTCCGAAGAACCTCTGCCTTTTTTATTATATCGTCTCGGAATGCCTACCACTTCTACTCCACAACATATATTTGGGCGTCAAACGCTAATTCTTACGAGACGTTGGGAGAACTTTGCACAGAGACAAGCGACGACGTTCGAACAATTGACCTTTCTCCACCGTTTTCGCTATCACGGCGTGTTACCGAAGTCTCTTCGTTTCAAACCAACGCTGTCGAATGAGACTGGGACATCCCTTGCGTACAAATAAGGATGGCGCGCTATGCGGGTCTATCATATCTGACGTCCACAATCGACTTCGCAGATTCGGAGCAATTCTTGCTGACCTTAAAAATCAGTGTGCTTCAGCCTTATCTGAAAACGTACTCGAGGAGGTGCAACAACGAATTAATGTCACAGCCAAGGATGCGAGACTGAGGAAGAGAGTTGACCTCCAGATGGAATTCCAGTCCCTGCTCCGTCCCATGAATGAAAGAAGCATGGGCACGAGAGTTGTTAACATCTCGAAAAGGCATCTCCTACCGGCTGAAATCAACCTTTTGTCTAAGGATATAGGATTTAATCCTACGGATGCTACTCCTACCAGCTTTCTAGCTGGTCTTGAATCCATTATATTGTCCTCTGTCCTACCTGAAGACAAGCGCGCTGACATACCCAGCTGTGCCACTGGTATCCTCCGGCAAAAAAGAGACCAGCAAACTCTACCAGCTGAAGAGGCGCAAGGATTGCGAGCACTGAACTCGGACCACAGTATTGTTGTTGTTCCCGCCGACAAAGGTGGTGCTACCGTCATCATGGACAAAACTGACTACGTCAACAAGGCGAATATAATCTTCAGTGACACGGGTTCTTATACCATTCTCGCCAAAGACCCAACGAAAAAGCAAGCCGCAGCCATCAAGAAAAAGGTCACTGAGCTTGCTCGTCTGAAAGTTATAGGTCCAGATGACTCAAAGTTTATGACTCTCAGTGATCCCCATATCGCACCCGCGTAGTCCAACAGTTACAGGACAATCCTGTTAGTATCCCAGCGCAGCACATCATAGAACTGCTCAAACTATGCCTTAAGAACTATTGTAAGTTCGACAATAAGTACTACCAACAGGTGAAGGGAAGTCCAATGGGCTCCCCAATATCCGGCCTACTCGCCAAACTAGTGATACAGCGACTGGAACATGAGGTTTTTCAAACCCTCAACCCCAAAATGTGGCTCCGCTATGTCGACGACACCTTTGTCATAATAAAGAACCGCGAAGTCGGACGGCTACATCAGAGGCTGAATGATGTCTTTGCGGCCGTACCATTTACCCGCGAAGAGGCAGTAGGAGACAGTCTGTCGTTTCTGGACGTAAAAATACAAAGACTGGACGACGGTAA
Source organism: Spirometra erinaceieuropaei (assembly GCA_902702965.1). Taxonomy (NCBI): domain Eukaryota; kingdom Metazoa; phylum Platyhelminthes; class Cestoda; order Diphyllobothriidea; family Diphyllobothriidae; genus Spirometra; species Spirometra erinaceieuropaei. Next base: position 54,413 of record CACRXP010001469.1, on the reverse strand, counting down.
TCTCGCAACCAGCGTCCATAGAAAAAGGTCTGATTCTGAGACCATCCCCAGTTATGGAAGCAATCACCCTGCAGCTCAGAAAAAAGCTGTGTCCGAACTCTCTTCCACCGGGCCTACCGCTATTGCAGCATTGACGATCTGCTGAAGAAAGAACTAGGTTATCTATATCGGCTATTTCGATCTAACGGATACCCGGTCACTTTTGTGAAGAACTGCCTCAGGCGTCAGGTGCAACCTCGAGGCCCCTCCTCAGATGGGGAAACCGTGACCCAGAAATTTTCCTCCCTGCCCTGTATGCAGGTGACCTCAGAAATCATCGCCCGTCAGCTAAATCAATTCGGTATCCGCGTTTCCCACAAGCTTGCATCCTCGCCGCGCACAGTCTTAGTTCGAGTAAAGGATTCTCTCCCCAAAGAGAAACAGACCAACGTCGTCTATCGCATCCCGTGTGCCAATTGTCCCTGCGTATATGTTAGTCATACAGGACGACGCCTGGGAACTTGTATTAATGAACACAAACTAGCTGGCCGTCGTCTTTTCACACGTACTCCAGTGCGAGCACCGTTTTAATTGGGATAACACCGAGGTCATCGCCACGGCCAACACAAAACGGGCGAGAGAATTCCTGGAGGCATGGCACTCTAACGCGGACAGCATCAACCGCCACGTTGATCTAGACGCCCATTATGAGGGCCTAAGATCACGCCTCACTAAGCCGAGCCCCACGCCGCATCAGCAGCCACTAATCCAGGCGTCCGCAGTTCTGCCAACCTACCATTCTCCCTCCCCTCCAACACGGGGAGCCGTATCTGTTCCCTCTCCCACCCCCTTCCTGCTCTCCCGTCTCAGAATCCAGCATGACTCCCTGCCCGCATCCCTCCTCACACGCTAATGGTCCGCCCGTCAATGTTTGTCCTGTCGCTTCTACGAGTCTAGTGTGACTGTCTCACTCACTTTTATCTTTATTTCGTCTGACGACGGGTTGGTGTCACCAATTCGAAAATTCACGAGTACACCTCGCTTTTTTTCCGAAGAACCTTTTCCATTTTCATATACATATATATCAGCAAGGAGGGGCGACGGATAATGCGGATAGACTGATACATTACTATTTCGTGCTTGTTTGCCTTCATGCAGCCAGTCATAACCCTGACCACCTGCTGGAACCGGAAACATAAACATGCGCACAGACGCACCAGGCGCAGCTGGTCATCGTTCCGAAGTTTATCAGTGTCTCGCAACCCGCCATTCCCCGTAACTGCAAATCGTGTATTTGTTCAATCAAGAATATATATATAATGGCAGGGGGCGCTCACCAATCGTTCTTACGGAACTCACTCGTTCTGTGGCGCTTACGGGCTCTCTCTCGAGCCCAACCAGCAGCCGCACAGCAACGCATAATATAGGCAGAATGGCAGTACCGACAAAGACAATGGAGACTGGAATGACCACTTCTGGCTCATTAGCTATTGTAGGCCAATCATATCCAACACCTTCAAGAAGTAGACACGATCGCTGGGACAAGAGCTTTATTAGCCTGACGTTTCGGAGTCCTGCTCGAAGCCATCATCAGAGAAAACAGCAAATACGGGTAGGTCATGCACAAGGGGCTGCAGTATTTATAGGAAGCAGTCGCCATGCTACCGCATACCTATGAATATTCACGGCTCCCCCCTTCATCCGGGATCGTTGCACTTGTTGTGCTGACTATTTGATGGCCGACATTGGCGTCGTTGATTGCTGCAATTTCATCACGTGCACTGAATGTTGTTGCGATGATTGCGCAACCATCTGACGCGCTGACCCGGGTGTTGGGAAAAGTGTTCACCTGTGCGCTCCCCGCGTGGCTAATTACTCCGTCTAGGCGTAGTCTCAGCACTGAGTATTTGATGGGAAGGTCATTGGACATGTTAATGGACTGGGGAGGAGGAAACCATACTTCAAGTAACTCTCGGCTCACCCGGTTGTCACCTTTTGCGAGAATTTCGGCCTCGTCGAACTCGAATGTGTAGCCGGATCTCGTCAAATGAGCCACATTTTGAGCGCTGGCGTCATTTCTCCGCACCGCTGCAGCGTATTTGGCCATTCTCGTTTGGACTTGTTTTCCGGTTTCTCCGACGTAGGTGCCTTGTTCTCAACTGCACCAGATCTGATAAACGACTGTAAACGTTTCTAGTCGTGGCAGCGGGTCTTTCGGTTTCATTACCAGACGCCTGATGGTTGATTCCGGTCTGTGTGCAACTCCAAACCCAAGTGGTGTGAGAGGGCGGTCGGCAGATTTCGAAACGTTCGTGACATACGGAAACTCCCGCCAAGACTTGGCATCACACCAACATACAGCGCAAGTGATGAAATTGCGACAATTAACGACGCGAATGTCGGCCCTCAAACAATTAGCACACCAAGTGCGACGATCCCGGATGGGGGGAGGAGATGTAAACGCTCGTAGATATGCGGTAGCATGGCGACTGCATCCTCTAAATACTGCAACACCTTGTGCATGAGTCACCCGTATCTGCTTTTGTCTCTGATGATGGGTCCAAGAAGGAATTTGAAACGTCAGGCTAATAAAACTCTTATCCCAGCAATCGTTTCTCCTTCTTCAATAATGCTTCCTGGGACTCGTCTCTTCGCTTCTATTGGCAATACCCAACACCCCCTACCATTGTTTATTCCCGATCGAAACCGACAGGACAACGGGCCCGTGGCCCAGTAGTTAGAGGCGTTGGACTTCTAGCTAACAGGTCGCGAGTCCGAGCCCCATGTGCTACACACTTCGGGGTTGGGCATGACTGGCGGAAGACGGCTAATAAGCCAGAAATGGCCATTCCAGTCTCTGCCTTTGTCGGTAATGCCATTCTGCCTATATATGTGCAGAGAAAGGGATGCAGGATGAAATACGCGTAAATTCATCCTATTCCGAACTTCAGCTTGTGTAACGGCGTCTTCCTGGCATGATCCTGCTCGGGCATATTCGTCCGCCGGAAATATTGATTTCATTCTTCTACGCAAAAGATTTGAAGAAAGCATGATGACATTAGAATTGCTTTTAAAACTAAGACATGGATTGTGACCGAGCGAATAGTCAGATAACTGTCCGGAACGGCTTAGTTACTCCAGTAAACATTCGTCGCTTAAAGAAAAATTGAGTTTCAATCTACGGTGACCAACCTCTTGAGAAGGCAGCGATATCGAAAATAAATCAAGGTGCCGAACGGCGTTTGCTTAACAATGACTGAAACAATTTCCATGCGGGTCGCACACGGATCCCTTTAAATTAGTTCAACCAGGTTATCCCACGAATCACAGCAAGCTCAGGACGATGGCTTCTGCATTTGAGGGGACTCGATTCCAGTCAACTGTACGGCCAAGGAGAAGGGAAACCGTTCAGCTTAATAATCATATATGTCATAAAGCGTCGTGATTTAGGGTGTAGGACTTTTTTTCGTAACATTGATGTATTCCGACCTGATTGGGGTGGTGAAGTCCTCCGCGTTTACATCAGCAGAACCCCCAAATCAACATGAGCAGACGCTTACCATCGTCAAAGGCGTGGTCTTGACAGTCTAGTGTGGCGTGGACGGCACATCAAAGAAAATATCAGCAAAATCCTGAAGACTGTCTTATTCCCACAAAATGAGCTCTCTGAACGTCTACGTCTTCTCCTCCAGCGTGAGACAATAAAGTTCTCTGTGAAAATAAAGTCTGAAATTTCATCGCATGTAAATTTTCTCTCAGGAACCGTTCCATGGACCCGAAACGCCAGGAACTGTAGCTGTCAGAGCGGTACTGCGGCTTTTGATAGATTTTTTTAAACTTAGGTCATTGTCTTGATGACAGAAGGGGTAAATGGCGAGTTCCACAAAAGTTGAAATATTGTTGTAACAAAAGGAACTAACTGCTCAGATAAAAATACTTATTGATGTCAGTTTATTTTCCTTCGACTGTTATTCTTTCGTAATGTATTATAGGGAAAACTGCGGTTCAGTTAACGAAATGTCGGGGTTGTTCGTGCCTGAAAAAGTACTCGGAAGGATGTTTCAGGGTCGACAAAGTGACCACTATTAAGTTAGTTTTTTGTAATGGACGAACTGAATTATATCTTTGCGTCGAATAAAGGATTGGAAGAAGATGTAATTTTCTACCTAATGAGCAAAAGAACGAATATTTTTATGCATGCTTTTTATGAAATATAACTGGACTTTTAGGAGCATCGAAAGTCAATGAGAAAAATTCATGTTGCATAAGTAGTCATTCGTTACAGAGTGTATTTCCTGTATGCAGTCTCATGGAAGTTCATTCGAAAGCCGGCATCCTGAGGTAACGGAAATATTATAGAATTATGCCGCATGACGATTAGTTTTGCAACCCTACTCAATTAATCTTTTCGAAACGAAGACGCATTTTGGAATTTCGGTTGACATTTCATGAGTTAGACCACCTACTGTAATGCTAGATCCACGAGCGTTAGGTTTATCAAGGTGAGGAGTGAATGAGTTCCCCACCGGTCGACAGTCTGATACACTCTGCTAACGGATGACTGACGTGGTATGCATGTCTTAACACATGCATTAGATGTTAACCGAAATTCTGTAATCCCTTTTTCGACTCGAAAAATCTACCTAAGTAGGGTTGCAATATTAATCAACGTGCAGCATAGTCTAAAGACAATTCAGCTGCTTTAAAATGTTAGCTTTTGAACGAACATTTTTCTGACCGTCTACAAAAACTAAACCTTGTACAGAATGCGTACTTATATAGCATGCAGCTTTTTCATTGATTTTTGATGTCATTATAAATTCAAATATAGCTCGTAGAAAATCTGCATGGAAATGCTCATTTCCCTATTTATTGGTAAAAAAATTACGTCTTCTTCAAAATTTATATTTAACTGAAGGGTATAATTTGGTTTTAAAAAGTTTTCTAATTCTCGAATAATTTTGAATGTTGTATGTTTAATGTCCACGGCAAATCATTCATTGCTCTACGGTATTAAGAGAAGACCATATGAGGTTCATAAAGTCTACCAGTGGGTTTGAGTCATATTGTAAACTTTAAAAGTAATATAAGTAAATGCAGCAGCACGAAGGTTTATGATGGAAATTTCACGGTCCTTAAAATCTTATAATTGGAAACTTTCTAAAAGCAAATTTTACCCTTCCTTCAAGTAAAAGAATGAAGAAAACGTAATTTCCTACCAAATGAATAAAGTAATGAATATTTTCATGCATCTTTCATGAAATATACCTGAATTTATAAGGGCATCGAAAATCGATTAGAAAAATTCATTCTACTTACGCGGTCATTTTTTACAGTGTCGTTTTTCTGGCTGCCGGAAAGAAGCTCTTTCAACTGGCTTTCCGGCACCGTGATGCTAATCGATGCTTTTCTTTAAACACAATTGGCCGCAGCCGTGCAAATCTGGAGCGTACGCAAACACATCGAGCGGGGACTAGCAGCATCAGCGGTTGGCTCTCAACTCGATGGAACACTTGGTGGCACTGATATCTGTACTCTCGCTTGCTGCAGTAGACATTATCCAATTAACTCTGCTCAAATCAGGATTTGTGGAATATCACGTTGTGGATTCACTACACGTCTACGACTCCGTTGGTATGGCCGATGCTGGGTCAATCCCTCTTCTTCTCCATCCGTCACCGGCCGCCACTTTCAAGACGTCTCGCTTACCGGTGGCCATGTTTGGGAAATTCAGATGGCCCGTGGCCCCGCGGTTACAGGCGTTGGACTAGTAACTAACAGGTTTTGAGTTTGAGCCCCAGGTGTTCCACATTTCGGGGTGGGGTATGACTGTCTGAAGACGTCCAAAAAACCAGTCTACTCCAGTCTGCCTTGTCTTTCTGCGTAATACTATTCTGCCTAAATTCAGAAGTTTTTGCATAAATTCTCTAACCAAACGCAGCATGTCAACGTTTTGGACAAATCGTTCTAGGCCTTTTAGAAAATTTCAGACGATACTGTTAAGTTCCATGCAGTGAACGAAACACTAGCACTAGGGACATGGGGATGCCAAACACTTAAGATTAGACTAAAGATCTTGAAATGAAACTTGACAGCCATGGAAATTCAATTTATAGGATTTTAACGTGTGTTAAAATTCCCCTGCTTCACCTAGCCGGTTACCAGTACTAGAAGGAGTTAAATAAATTAATCTGGACATGCCGATGGGAACCAACGGTCTGGTCCAAATGTAATTAAACTCGCGTCATCCGGCGAGGCCTCGTGGCTCAAGTGGTTAGAGCGCTGGCCGTACTTAAGTCTTCCCCTTACTGCGTGGGTTCGAATCCCACCGAGGCGTCGGGTTTTTCGCAGTTGGGCCAATATGAATTCTTTTTTTAACTGACTTAAAGATAAACTAAGTCATTGCCTGGGGTGATCATTAAACACAGTTAATGACCCAGCTGGCCATTTCTGGGGTCTGAGTCAGACCCTGAAACTGTTAATGGCGGTCGAGGTCCTCCCGAAGATAGAACTTCCAAATGTCTTACTGAACAAGAATTCACCAATATTTTTGTGCCCAATTTTGTAAGATCACAGGAAGAAGGTCGTCCTCAGTGTCTTGTACAATTAACGCGACTGCTTCATGATCCTTAAATCACCCAGACTTAGGCCCACTTTTTAGAGCTGGCGAATGACGCAAGGACTATGTTTAAATCACTTAAAAAACCAGCCACGCTTGACAGTAATATAGTAGAGAAATTCTGCTTGGAAACCCGCCTGCGGGTGTCTAACTTACTGGAGACACTCGAAAGCTGTACTGTGCCAAACAGAGAAGACACAAGGTGTGTACTTTAACAGGTTTTAGACCATGCCATTATTAGCTGCGTGGTCCGAGAACGCCAACATGTACTTACAGTGCCAGTGAGAAAGTGCATGGCTCAGATGCAAAACTAAGATAGTCAGACGGGGACCCCAGACCAATGGGTGGGGTTCTACTCCGTAGTGCGAGGTCGGATGATGAGGCTTTCCTCAATGGTTGGAGCATTCGCCATTGTCGACACAGGCGAAATAACTAGTTCCAAGAAACAACGAACTAGAAGGAGAAGAAGAGGCAGATGATATCGCCCAACGATTTGAGGGGGGATCCGAGGCATAACACGAGCAGGATTCTCACATCTGCGATCGCATCCCTTTCCCCCGGACATTCGTCATTTTATAGGGCCGTTGGTGGGTATAGGAACTTTGCCAGACAGGCGTCACATCATGTCTGCACGAGTTACTGTTGCAGAATCCGGGATTTATTTGCCGTAAGGCACAAACATATGATTATTTTCACTTCATGCCTTCCACGGGGACGTCTGCAGACGTGCTGTGGAGCAAGTGGCTAGTTTACCAGGCCGGACCTGTCTCTTCAAGGTTTCCGTTGTTGCCGATGCTTACCAAACCCCCCCCTAACCTCCGACAACGTCGCGAAAACACAGACATGATCTTCGCAGACCAATAACTGCAGCAACAATGTGCGGAAATGAGGACCAACCTCTAGACCATTTGACAGAGGCTTATGATGCAGTCAATCGCGATGGACTCTGAGAAATCATGATGAAATTCGGATGTCCGGAGGTTAAAGCGTGAGACAACTTCACGACGGGCTGATAGTCCGAATCAGGGACAACAGAACAATCTCTGAAACATTCGTAAATAGCAGGAAGATGAAGCAGGGCTGCGTACTCGTTCCTGTCAAGAAGCGCCCGGGGATCGACGTCAACTACTTTGCTGACAGAAGACTGTTTAATATCCTTCGTCTAAAGGCATCTTCGAGGGAACCCAAGGCAAGCACTCATGACCTTTTGTTCGCGGATGAAATTAGGCAAAGCGCCACGACGGTAGAGGACATGCAGGGAAGTTTGGATCTATTCTTCCCCGGCTGCTTGGACTTCGGACCGAACTTAGGAGTAGAGGAAACAATGGTCCTCCAACAACAGACGTCAAAAATCAGAACTTGCCTCAGAGCATTGAAAAACCTCACGTTCCTCGGGAGTAAAATCTCACAAAGCATGAAGATCAACAGCGATATTACAAGTCGAATCTCCAAGGTCAGTCAACCAAAGCGATTCGTTTGAAATTGTCGTGGCACCCTACTGAACTCAAAACTGAGGATATGTAGAGCTGTTGGCTTGACAACGCACTTGTGCGGGACGGAGACGCGGACAACTAATTTAGGCCATACAAAAAGACAATCATTTCCACTTCAGCTGTCTCCGAAGGTGAAGTGACAAGAAAACATTCCGGATACTGATATCCCAAAAAAACTGCGATAAATTTGGAGTCTGATCGGGCGTTGCATTAGCGCCTAGTGCTCTCAGTCTACATGGTGCATGCGTTCCGCGTAGGGAGAATCACATGTTCTTCTATACCTTTAAAAAGAATACCATATAGAGTCCATAAAATCTTGCAATGAATGCGGAGTATGTTGTACATTTCATGAGGAGCGGTGATAAACGTACCGATACGATGCTGTATGAATGGATGTCGCACAGCGTTAGAGAATCTCATAATTATAAACTTTTTCAAAACCTTGTTATACATCCTCTTCGAATATAAAATGTAAAAATGATGGAATTCGTTATCGAAAAAGTGAAGGAAAAAATGTTTTTGTTCATGTTTTTGTTATAAAATATATTACATTTATAAGACCATCGAAAATCAGTGTGAAGAATGCATGCTACATAAATAGTCATTTTTTACCGAATACGGTTTCTACAGAAGACTGAAAAGAAGTGCACTGAAAATCCGACAACCTTTCAAGTCCGAAGTATGATGGGATTATGTCGCAAGATAATCAGTATTACAACCCCACCTAAAAGATCCTTCTTAGTCGAAAAGGCATTTCAGAATTTGGCCAACATTTCAGGAGATCCGTTACTCACTGTATACTATTTGATGTACTAAGGTACATGATTTTAATTCTGTCGGTCACCTCGCCTAATCCCACAACCAGCTGGTTAACAGGATCATATAGCCGACTGGCGCGTGGGAGTGGGTGGAGAAACCAAAGTCGGTAGGGCACATCTGCGCACCCCTGGCCACAATCGAATGCTAAAACTCGTCGCATCAAAGCTCACCAGATGACGGGACATCTCAGCCAGTCCTGTGGAGTGACTGGGTGCAGCCGGTCTCATCGACCTCTAACTTTGGCTTTTACGCCAGCAGTTTCAGGAAACATGCTGATCGATGGCGAACTTACAAGTCGGGTCTCCACAGTCAGTTAAAAACCTTTGATGCATTAAAAAACTTCCTCTGGAATTGTCGCGGCATCCTACTAAACGCACAACTGAGGATTTAGAGGGCTGTTGTCTTGACAACGTCCTTGGCCAGGCCCCCGAAGAATACGGAAAGTGAGATGAAAAGGAAACACCGCACTCAAAGATATGGTGGGAAGAGCCAGCGTTCTTAGTATCCACTCTATGCTCAGACAGACAGAATTGCAACTGATGGGCTAAATCATTAGGGTGAATCGCAAGCGTCTGCCGAAGCCGCTATTCTACGAAAAAGTAACTGCTGGTGGTCGCAGGCAAGGCAGACAAAAGCTTTGCTACAAGAACGCCCTGAATGACCCTCTGATGTCTGGAGATCTGGGAGAGGCTCGTTCAAGATCGGTAGGCGTTGCACACTGTCGTGAAGATTGAAGCAGGCATTTTCGAAGTCAGTGGAATAGTTCCTGCCAAGTAGAGGGAGGGGCACACAGGACTCAACTGATACGGATAAATGACGCCGGTACCCGAGAAATTGAGAGGCGCGTTGCTTGTTGTGTCCTGGTTCTGACACCGTCAGCCTAACGCCAGATGGTTGATAATCAGGTGGTGCGTGAGTGAGAGAGAGAGGGGAGAGCAAGTGAGGACGTAAACATGTGAGCATTCCTCACAACAATAAA